>BBXU01000813.1:0-17725 GCA_001598975.1 Parachlorella kessleri | reverse complement strand
AAGTCAGGTTTGCAGACGTGCACTCTGCCACGCGGTCTGCTTCTGCCAGCCTGGCAGTGATAAGGAGAGTAGACGAGAAGGACGTCCTGTGGGGTTTCACGCCATGTGCCCTGCCTGGCTGCCCACCAACCCACCTGCTGCCAGGTGGCCCATGCACAGCCTCTCCAGCTCCACATCCAGCTCAGCCACAGGCGCGCCCACCGCCTGGCTGCGGTGCGCCACAACCACGTCGCCTGAGCCGGTGGGCTGGGTCAGCACAGGGATGGGGCGCCCGGCAGAGGCCTGCGCTCAGCATCACGCGGGAAGCAACAGTGTCCAGCTGCACTGCTCTCCCAGCCATTTCTCTTGCCCCTGGCCTCCCTCTGGACAGCTGAGGCCTATCAGGATTACTCAGCACGCGATCTCCACCGGGTGGCCCGGCCCGCCTCATGACCCCGGCACCGTGCACAACAGGAAGATGGATATAACCAGCAATGCTAACACTCCATGCAGCGGCTGAGCCTGCACCACGGCCCTTTCTTGCCCTCCCACACACCGACCTGTGCTGCGTCCAGCAGGGCAGCCAGCAGTGCCTCCCTGGCAGGCGTGAGGTACACGGCCGTGGGTGCCCCGTCCGTCCACTCCACCGCCAGCCACTGGGGGTCCTCGGCATAGCGCACCACGGCAGCCACAGCGGCCAGCTGCCGCCACTCAGCCACCTGAACACTTCCAAGGGGAAGTGACAACCAAAGTGCAACCAGAACGTAGACCACCAGAGTAAAAGTGAGAGCAGCATAGCGTTGGTACGTCATAAGGCTGGCGAGGCACACAGGGAGCTGCTGTGACATCAACCACATCACAGGTGAAGGTTCAAGCTGTGCTTCGACCACAGTTGCTGCGTACGCCTCCGGCAAGCCCCGGTGCCAAGCAATGTAGCACTGGGCATGGTCAGGCTCGGCTGATTAATTGCTGGACAAGCCACCACATCCATTCTCGTGCGGGCTTGGTTCATACAAGCCAGCACAAGATTCACAGTGCCATACGCACATGCCTCAACACCAAGGGTGGCCTACCTCGTACGTGGCCAGCCGCCGCTCCAGCAGCCCACTCTGTGTGAGCACCAGCCGCCGCTGCACCACCACTCTCCTGCCGGTGCCCCCTGCGCCGTCCTGCAAGAAGGACAAGAGGGCCGCTCGCAGTCCATGCAGGTTCCACCGCTCGCAGTCCATGTAGGTTCCCAGATGTGCAGTCTCTACATCTCCTGCGTTTGCGCGGGCTCCAGCCATAGAGACGGTGAAAAGGTGCGCAAAGAATTGCACATCTATGGAATGACTGGCAAATTACAACATGCTCTGGGCTAGGTCATTGCCGAACAAGCAAGGGTCTCTGCAGTTTGAATCCCCCCTTCTCAAGCAAGTCTCTCTAAACAACAGGCGTCCTGCTGATTAAAACAGAAAAAAGGATGCTCTGGGATGCTTGGGCCATGGTGCCTCCTCCCAGGCAGTGCTACATGTGCTGACAGCACCTGCACGAGCAGCAGCAGCTGCTACCCAAGTTGTGCTGCTTACCATCTTTGAAGCCGCAAGGTCATTGCCGGCGCTGTCCATGTCACACACCCTGGTCACCTCCCACTCCCCTAGCGGCGCCTCCCCCTGGCCGGCTGCCCGCTCCCGCTCCGCCCGCCCCACCATCACCAGCAGCTCCGGCCCACTGAGCTGCGCGTTGGTGTCAACTGCACGGCGGCAGGGACTCCGCTAGGTGTATGATGCCTGTTTGAAAATGAGTGATGGCACGCACAGCCAAAGCAAGATGGGGAGCAAGGCAGGGTTGCTTCAGGATGTTAGCCCGCTCGAACAACAGGGTCTGCTGGCAAAAGAGAGTAGTGCTGCGTTGCTTTTTGCTGGAGAGTCCACCAAATGCCTCCACCATGTGCTCAAGCTCGCCTGGGGAGCACCAAGAAGGTGGCCATGGCTGTGTTCGCTCAACAGCTCTTGCAGCAGCCCCACCTGCCAGTGTGACACCCAATTTCTTGAGCGCCGCGGTCTGCATCTGCTTCAAAAACCCCTCCCTGTCTCGGCAGCTGTACACCCGGGGGGAGCGGCCCGTCTTGCGAAACAGCGCAAAGACAGCCTGCCCCTGTGGTGCTGGCGCCGCGGGTGTGCCTGTTAAGTCCAGCTGTGCCCCGCTGCCTGTGGTGCCAGCTGGCGACAGCAGGCGCGCAGCGGGCGAGGCCATATGCCGGAATTCAAGCCTCCAGCGCAGCGCCCCTGCGCGGAGTGCACCCGGTTGCAAGGGTGAGCAAGACACCACATGTGTGCCCTGTTTCAGGGAGGCATTGTAAGCCTGCCAGGGTTCCACGCTGCAACCGCACATTCCTGCGGTGCCTGGACGACTACGCTGCCACAACCGAACGGAGCAGCCTGCACCCCTTGCCGACAATGACAACCAGCCTGCCCCCCGGCTCGCCTGCAAGGGCTGCCCACCTGTTGCTGGGTCCACCCGCTCGACTGCGTAGGCGGTGACCCTCAGGGCCACGGGCACCCACTGCCCCTTCTTCAGCTTGTGCCCACTGAAGCTGTCGGGGGAGCTGCAGCAGGGGGCACGGGGGAGGCCAGGGGTAGGCGCAGGGGCTAGGCAAGGGGTTGACAGCGACCACGGGTTTGTGCCAGACAGTCCGCCCTGCTCATTGCTGTGGCTGCCTGCTGGGCTCTGCGGGGCTGATAGGGACCACACAGTACGAAAATAGAGGCCGCCTGCCAGGCATAGCACGTACCCCAGGATTGTGGGGCCCAGCCCGCTGACGCCTCTCGCTGCTGCAAAGCTGATGTTCTGATAGAGGGCGGAGAGCAGGGCTGCCCGCTCCTTGCAAGCAAACTTGGCGTCCTTGGACTTGAGGCCCTGCAGGAGGGGGGCTTCCAAGGCTCAGCCCCACAGTATGCTAGCCACTGGCCGGCCAGACCAGCACCTTCAGGTTGCAGAGGAACTTCGCGCTTTTACCGCAAGCAAGCGCCGCCCTGCGTGCTCCAGAACCTAGCTTGGGAGCATACGCATTGCAGGGTGTTTGCCTGCCAGGCACACTGACAGCAGAGCCTGGAGCCAGAGGGTCCAAGTCACTGTGCGCTCGGCCCGCCTCTTACCTTCTTGTCACGGCGGAAGTGGAGGGTAAACACGCCGCCCTCGGCGTGCTCTCCCCCAACCTCTATCGCAGCCAGGTCGTGGTCCCCAGCATAGGCCCAGCTGTTGGTCACGGCCAGCGTGTCCGCATACTGGGTGACTATGGCTGAGGGAGTGATGCACAGTAAGCGCTTGTAGTTGCCGCGCCAGGAGAGCTTGGTCACCACAAAGCGAGCCACAGACTCGGTTGGCCTGCGGGCCTCCTGCTTGCGCAGCTTCTGAAAGAGGCTGTCGATCGAGCTCATGGCTAGGGGCCTAGCTTCTTGCTCCCTGGTGATCTAGGCACCCCAGTTACCTACTGCTACAAGTGCCTCAACCTCATTCCTCAAGCAGAACACGGCACGAGTGCTGCAGATCACAGGCTCCCGATCAAGGCATTGCTGCTGGCCCACCATGGTTTCGTCATGCCAGTACCTACAATGTCCTTTCTTCCCTATCAGACGTAGATTAGGGATGCAACTTTCGGATGTTGCTCCCAGCGCCTGTCCAGGTGTGACCGTACAGGAAGGACACACGTCCAAGGGCTGTGACAAGCTGCCTGCGTGAACTAGGAGCCTGCGCAAACAATTGATTCATGGCTTCGTATCGCTCAATTAAGGGGCCGACGAGATGCTGATATTCTATACAAACCTAGGACAAGGGGGAGGGCAGCAGTGGTATGTTGGGCCTTTGCTCATGCTCCTGCCCCTGATACTGGGCGGAGGGCTTATGCCCGTCCTCTCAACCCTTCTCAGCCTCCCACTTCACCTGCTGGCACTGCTGGTGAGGCTAGTGACTTGGTACATGCCGGGCATGGTTTGCTCACCACCCCCTTGCTGTCGCTAGTACCACCTATCCAGTCGTGCTACTGACTGCAGTTTGGAGGTGGGTGGGGGGCAAGCACGACTTACGTCTGGAGCCCAGCTACTGGTTGGCAGGAGGTTGAGAGCGGCAGCAGCAGCAGTGGACTGGGGTGGCTCAGCTTCTTTGGGACGCTGGTGCTCACAGTGCTGCTGTTTGGAACTGTAATGCTGGTAAGCCTTGGCAAGTTGAGAGGCGTACAGACGACGAACCTCGGCCTCCTTCTGGCGCCGGGCTATGTGACTTGGTAGTACTGTGTCAAGCTTCCGGCTTAGCACTGTGGAAAGAACGCTGCGCTCTTTGGTTTGTAAGGTTTTTACTTCCCCAGGTGAAACGCCCAGGTGTCGCTTGTACCTAGCAGTGGTTGCCTTTTTTTGTACCCGGAATCTCACACAGCGCCCTGGGATGCCCCTGTAGGTCCGGCAATTCGGGCGCCATGGGGTGCTGCCCACGCTGCGGCGCCTGCTGCTGACAGGCTGGCATGGAGGCGGTCCGCAGCGGCAGCGTGGCCCAGGAGGGCAGCAGCAGCAGCAGGGGCGGCCGGGTGGTGGGGCGGCAAGGCGGCCCGCAGGCACACAGCAGGAGCGGTTTGAGCGGGTGACGCACCTCGTGCAGGTACAGCTGGCCCGGGGGCTGCCGCTGGGTCAGGCGTCTGCCTTCCAGACTTGTGTCGGTAGAGTTTGGGTGCAGGCGTCCTGCTAACGAAGCAGCATGCTTCAGGAAGTCCCCAGATAGATATGTGGGACATCCTTAGCATATAACAGCGTGGTGGGAGGTGTGCTGTCACAGTAGCCTTTCTTGCTTCAATGCGTAGGGGATCCCACGACTGTTACGGTTGGCCATGACCTCCGGGCGATATGCTGCTGAGGCCGCTCGTATGCACCGCCGCGCTGCAGGCCCTTCCCACTGAGGTGTATCGCTCACGGGAAGAGTTGGAGGGCCTAAGTGGCGGGGAGCTGAAGGAGCTGCTGCGCAAGTTGGGGGCGCTGAAGGCGGGGGCGGGGCCAGCAGCAGCAGCCCCTCTGGAGAAGCGGGAGCTTATAGACCTGCTGCAGGTGGGTAGTTGTTGTGCTGGGCTGGCCGCACACATCACTCGCTACTCCTTAAGGTCCATGTAGGAAGGCTGGGGTTAGTGCCTCGTGTATGTGAGCATGAGTCTCGAGTGCGTGGGCCACCCAGGCGTTTATTCCATGATCTGGCTGGCTGGGGTCTTTCTGCGCTCCCATGCGCGTGTCGCCCACCGCTCAGACCCACATCCCATGGTCGTCTTTACTGTCCTGCCAGGGTTCATTCGCATGCCTACCAACCTCCCGTACTATGCCTCCATTGAAACTTCCGCGTCGGGCGGGGCTGACGATGACAGCACTTGATGCCCCGCCGTGAGGACAACATTGGCCCAAGGCAAAGGTCGTGCATGCCTTTCCTTGCAGCCACTCTCTCACTTCTAGGATAATTGGCAAAACGCTTACTCATGTGCCTGCCTGCCTGCCTGCCGGCAGTCCGGCGCCAACAGCAGCAGCACCTCGTGCCCCATCTGCGTGGAGGACTATGCCTCTGGAGATGTGCTGCGTGCGCTGCCTTGCGGCCACCGATTCCACCTGGAGTGCATAGACAAGTGGCTGCTGAGCTCCACGGACTACAGTCGGCCGCCCGCCTGCCCCATGTGCAATGCTGAGGTGGCGGCCCCGGCTGCTGGGTAAGGCTGTGGAGAACACGTCATGCTGCATTGTGCTTTTGTTGGACGAGGACCGGAGGAGGCAGTTGCACAGGCTGACCTTGACTTGCTGTTGGTCGTGCCTATGTTTATTGCTGGTTGCTGTGGACTATGCATGGCATGTTGCGCTGTTCTGTATGCTTTGTTGGAGCGCCTTGTTGTTCTGTGACAGGTTTTTTCATGGTGAACTGACAGGACTGCATTCTTGTTTTATAACGTAATGCTTGCTGTAGGCGGGCTTGATGGTTCTGGCTTGTTGGCAATGCGGCAGACCGATAGACAGAGAGCCGGCAATATATGGCTACAGGGGCAAGAAGCTGGGTGCTCATGTGCTTGCTATTGATCATACACACGGTATCGTTGTTATGTTGGCTGCCCAGTGTTTAGGACCAGGTGGGTGACATGCCCAAGAACCTCAGTCACAAGAGAGGAGCGCAGTTCCCCGCGATAGCTCTTGCATTGCGCTCTCGTGTGCAGGATAGAGATAGGGATAGAGCAATATAACGACATGTCGGTGGCATCGGATGCCTGCCTAGCCAGGGGTGCCGCGTGACTAGACTAGACTAGCCAAGGGTGCAGTATGTGTGTGTATCTCTTCTGGCTGCATTCCATTATGGTCAAGGGGGTTGAAGGGCAGCAGTGGTAATGCTAGCAGCGTTGAATCCTTACCTTCCCTGACAAAGGGGCAAGGTGGGGCAGGTCAGGTATTATCCATTTGCATCGGCTAGGTCCCTCTCCAGTGTGAGTATTGGTGACCTTCCCGGCGCTCATGCACTGTGGTAGTCACGGTATGCATGCTACGTAGAGCATGTCATATACATCTCCCTTCAATCAGTGAACCAAGCATCTCAGCCATGATCTCAGCAGGGAGTGTTTCGGCTGAGCTGGCATTGCGCCCAGTCGACCCCCGCCACTTTCCACAGGGCCCGTATCAACTGCCGGGTCCTCATCACCGTACACTCAAAACATAGACGGTCTATGTAGGGATGCCAGGCGCCGGGTGTTGCCATCCTTGATCCGATCCTTGCCTCTCACACCATGCGTCGCCAGGTGGCAGCCAAAGCTGCCCAGCTTCTCAAGGCTGCCTCGCTTCCCTTGGGACGCGCTGCTGCCAAAGCTGCTGGAAAGGTCTATGTGCCTGCAGCAGCAGGCGTCTCAGCAGCTGCTGCAGCCCAGGCAACCACAGCCCTGCAGCAGCCACTACTAGCACAGCGTGGCCTAGCCAGCCTGGCGGCAAAAGCCTCCAGAAGTGCTGGTGCGGTGCGAGCAGCCTGTCAGCCAGCAAGCACAGCGGGCAGCACAACTGGCCAGCTGGGTGCAGCCCTCCAACGAGCAGCTGCAGGGCAGGCAGGGCAGCAGGCACGTGGGCTGCGCTACCTGGGCTTCCAGCCTAGGGGTGGCGGGCGGTGGGGAGGCGCTTCTGACTGGGATGCTGGGAAGGTTGTGTGGGGCCTCATAGCCGCCAACGGAGCGGTGTTCCTGCTGTGGCGGTCGGACCCCCGCTTCTGCTCGTGAGTTAATTGGCAAGAGCGTAGCTGGGCTTTTCACATGAAAGTGTCGACGATCTGTGATGCACAGCCATGGGCAGGCCTTGTTCCTGCTTCACTTTTTGAGTCGATGAGTGTTTGAGGACAAGCCTGGATGGTGTGGACAGCCTCTTCATGCCTCCCTGCCTTGTAGGAAAAATTTCACTGTCTCGCTTGATTCGCTGCGGCAGGGGCGCATACACACCGTGCTCACAGCGGCCTTCAGCCATAAGGACTTCATGCACTTTGCTGCCAACATGATTGGTGGGTCGGCAGCTGCTGTGGTTGAGGGCTTCGTAGCCATACAGCATGCCATGCGAGTGAAGGCAGGGAAAGTCATTCACTGTTTGCAACTAGACTATCCCAGATACGGCTGCTGCGCCTCGCTGTACGCTGGTTGTCAAGTAGAGGCCCGCGTTGCCCCCTCTTCAGGACCTGCTGTAACCCATGCAATGTCCTGTTTTTGCTCTTTTACAATGTCGTCGTCACCCATGATACTGTAGGCCTGTATTTCTTTGCTGGTGACGTGGGCCGCATGTTTGGCGGCAAGAAGTTGCTGGGGCTATACCTCCTGGGTGGGGTGGCTGGTAGCCTGGCACACTGTGGCTGGTGAGTGCGGGCTGGTCACCTGCCCGCTTCCACCTGTCCTGCCCGACCTTGCGGCCAGTACCGATGCGGTGCCCTGTCATATTTGGTTAGGCTGACTTGAGTCGCATGCTCGTACATCCTCCATGTGTGATGGCCGTACATGCCGCTTTGTTGCTGGTGGTTGCTATCCCTGGCTCGCTACCTAGTCCCTGCATACATCAACTACTTATAATGGCATTTTGATTCTGGGAGAATGCCTTGCTCTCTGCTGCAGGTACTACTACCAGGTAATGCTTAAGTGCCTGCCGTGGAAGGGAGGCCCTGTGCCTTCTTCCCGGCCATCGTATGGCCGGCAGTGCGAAGGGTGTGCTAGTGAGTCAGCCACTGACTCACTGCCGCCGCTGGGTCGCAGGCCTCGAAGAACAGCCGGACCCCCTTTGCCCGCAGCGCAATCATAAGCTACGCCCCGCCTGCGTTGGGCGCTAGTGCTGCTGTGAATGCTGTCATGCTCACCGACATCTTGTTGTTCCCTACACGGACAATCCTCTTGTATGGTGAGCCACCCCGGTTGCTGTGCCAAGCTTAGGTCTTTGAATGTTGCTGGTAGCAGCTGATGGAAGCCCAGTGCTGCCACTTCAAGGCTGACAATTTGGGCACACAGCAAGCCTGGTTCGTGTCATAATCCAGGCTAGACTACGGGTCAGGCTATGCCTTCTCATACTTCTCTTGGTGTTTGCAGGGATCATACCAATGCCGGCAGCCCTACTTGGCGTGTTGTGGCTGCTGAGGGATGTGACAGGGACACTGGAGGCAAGTCAAGGCGGTCTCCCATCCTGCATCCCTGTAACGTCACACATGCTCCCACTGCCCTGCCTGGTTTTGGCCTGCACCTTGCATGCCCTACTCATACTCTGTCTGGTGGAGCGATTTGGCAATGATCTGAGCAGTCCCTTTGTGCAACATGAGTGGTCACAGGCAAGCGCAGCACGCCGTGCACGTGACCTTGTACACAAGTGCTGCGCTGTGCAGGGCAAGGGCCACATCGCCCACGCGGGCCACCTGGGGGGTGCTGCAACAGGCCTTTTGTTTTACACGCTGTTCAGATTGGGCAGGATCAGAACACGGGGCTGGTATTGATGAGCAGCCTGCGTTATTGTTGAGCCCCAGCTTGTGTACACCGGGCACACCAGCGGCAGGGCGGTTGTCAGAGGGCCGGGGGGCAGCTAAGACCGTGACGTGTTTTGGCTCTGGGCAAGTGGCTTCCAGGTGGCACGCTGTCCTGGGCCCCGCCCCGCAGCCATCCTGCTGTTGTAGCATGCACACCTCCCTAACAACTGCCGCCGCCATGCCTTGTTTAACCATTTTGCAATATTTAGGTAGATGCCACATTGATAGTTCGCGTGCTGCACTTACAGAACACCAGATACGAAACAGGTAAAACTGGATGGACGGGGCGAGGGGGACCCTGGAAGGAGTCACCACGGCCGTGCGGGCTGCCATTGCAAAGCTCGGCGTGGCTATGAGGTGCCAGATTTATCGCTTGGGCCCCTCACATGTTACAACTATTCCAAGGTGCGCCATCGGTGCTTTGTCAGAGCAAACTTTTGTCACTCAGTACAGGCAACCCCATAACCCATACAGCATTTAAATCTTTGGGATCAAGATACGAACATGGCTCCTGCAACAAATGTGTGTCACATACCCTAGTCTGTTGCCTTCATCGCATGTATATCTGTACAGCACGCTCTGTTCCCGGCCCACCTTGGCAGCAAGCCAAAACCTAAATTACACTACTGCAAGGCGGGCAGCTAGCACAGCAGGTTCCAAGCAGAATACCATGGGCTACATTCATACCAAGGCACACGGTTGCCAGTACAAGCCGCACAGGGACCTTCTCACCGACATGCTACCTTACAAGCATGCTACCTACAAGCAAACCTAAGATTGTTACAGGAAAAGGCTCATTCTGCATCCCGCCCTGTCAGTTCCGTCCAGTCCAGTCCAGTCCAGTACTGCCCAGCTTTACTCCCTGTTCTCACTACCTGCCACCCATACTAAAAAACAGTACAACAATGCTTTGTCAACCCCCTGCCAAGCCCACAGCGTCTCCTTAGGGAGCGGCAATGTCAGGCGGTGAGGCGCAGCAGCCCCAGGTCCGGGGCCACGGGCGAGTGGCCGGCCACGTGCAACTGCAGCATGTGCTCCCGCCTCCACTCAACTACCATGTCTTGCTTGACCCGCCCGCCCGCCCTCAGCCGCAAGTCTTGCAGCTGCTCCTGGCACTGCCGCGCTGCTGACTGATAGGTGTCACAGTTCTGCAACAGAGAGCAAGACCTCCAGATAAGGCTCACCCGCCAAGTTGTTGCAAAGCCTGCTGCGCTTGATGCTGCTCCCCGCTAGCTTTCTCTCGAGCCTTCACCCGTACTATGCTGCCCTGCTTCATGTCCTGACTCACCTGCTTTGCCAAAGGGCCTTCGCTTGTCACGGGAAGAGGTTTACTAGATCAGAACTCAAGCCAGCCCAGAGCATAATGCATCCAGCCCTTTCAGTACAAGTCGCCCATAACTCCTTTCTGTTCGCACTGCCTGCCACCATCATGTGTGTGTGTGTGTGCGTGCGTGCTTGCGTGCGTGCGTGCGTGCGTGCGTGCGTGCGTGTGTGTGTGTGTGTGTCTCGAGTCAGCCCAACCTCACATTGCTGTCAAGCCTCTGTATGAACACAAAAAGGCAGACCTCAGTTACTGCCACAGTCTCCCTTCGCCCGGAAGCCCACCCATTGGACAGCAGTGTGAAAAGACAGCCTGGGGAGCCACATAATGAGAGCCTGGGTGGCCACTCACCTGGATGAGTGACGCGGAGATGGCTTTGAGGGTGATAAAGCTGTCCTTCACGGCCCGCAGCATCACAAACCCGCCCACCTCCTCCTCCGCCTCCTGGCTGCTCTCCAGCGCCTCCGCCAGGTCGTGGTGGGTGTCCAGGAAGAACTTGGAGACACTGCATGGCATGCATGCCACACGCCTCGTTGCTAAGGACAAGGCAAGACCCAGAGCAACCAGACCTGTCAGTACAGTCACCTTGTAACTCTCCGTGCGCTACCTGCCACCATCAACAAATAAGGCTTACTGTATGCTCGCCAGCGATTGTCTCAGATCACAATGGACAAGGTAGAGGTAGCCGCGTACGAAAGACACGAGGGCAACAGCCGGCACCCTAACAGGTGGGGCTCACGCAGCTGTCACGCCAACACGGTTGCCAGACAAAGACTATAAATCTCCACATCTACCCCAGCAAGCCACCCACCTTGCAAGGGTAGCGTCCAGGGCCTGGAAGGATGTGGTGAGCTGGCTCACTACCACTGCCTGCGACCCCTTCACCGCTGCCAGCTGTGCTGCTGCTTCGGCCGCGCTGCGTTGCTCGTATGCCTCATGCGCCGCTCCCACAGCCCCCGCACCCAGCATTAACCGAGCCCCAGTGAGGACAAACCCTGCCAACCCCAAGAAAGGCAAGCCCAAAACTCCTGCGCCACCCAGCACCACTGCCCCGGCCCCATAGCCCCAGCTGCGAGCTGCGTGGTGGGTGCTGTCCTGCTGCGCTTTCCGCCGCTGCTGCTCGCGCTGGCTCTGGGCCTTGGCGCTGCGCTGGCGGAAGCGCTCCAGGGAGATCAGCAGGCCCTGGGACAGCTCCTGCGCTGCCTTGGCGCTGGCATGGTGCCTGCAGGGCAAGCTTGACCCGCCTCCCATGCCTACTTCAGACAGCGACATCCCATACCTTACAGCACGTTACATTTACGTGTCCGTGGAGCACGCTCATGGGACGGGGGCTTGCGTCAAGAGGGATACCTGACATGCGTTTTGCGCTCCTGCACTGACTGCAAACCAGCCCAGTCTTTGCCCGCAGTTTGGCTATGTGCTGCAGTGCACGGCTACAGTCCTCTTTGCAACCCCACCGGAACACAAAGGCAAGTACCAACCCACTATTCCACCATTGAGTCCAGTTTGGAGCCCCGCAAACCTTTGCAGGCCAGTGATGACGTCTGGGAGGGCGCTATCAAACTCCTCCAGGGACAGCTCCTGGCACCTGCGGTTGTGAGCCACCCCACATATCGCACTCTTCCCAGCGCCATGCTTGAAACTTGCGCATGCAGGGCAGCAGACAGACTTGCGGGCAGGGTTACTTACATGCGTCCAAACCTCTTGAGCTTGCGCACCAGGGAGGAGGCTGCTGGAAGCACCTACAGCGCAAGCAACAGACCCTTCTAAGGCTCGAATGCACACAGCAGGTCATGCGGACAAACTCCGCCTCACATGCAGGGGTGCGCAGCTGTTCCGCGCTTTCTACAGAGCGTTCGCAGTACTGCCTTGCGCGGCCAGGTCTTACCTCCTCCACACACACCAAGTGTGTGACACCGACGTCAAAAAGCTCTCGCAGCTGCGGGTCTGCACCTATGCACGGATCATCCACAAGCCTTGCCAGAGTTTGAGCAGAGTCTGTGAGCCTGCACCCTTGGGAACCTGGTCTCAGTCAGTGGTCTCATGCGGCCCCTTTGCCCCTGCTGTGCGCATAGACACTTCACAAAACCGAAGCTGCCAGTGTGTGTTTTCACCAGCAACGCCAAGGCCAGAGTGTTGAGGCTTTGGGGCCAGGCTGGGCACAGGTTGAAAAGGCGCACCTAATCAGTTCAGACGCATGAAGGGGCTCCATGACGGAGGCTGCGTGCCGAAAATTGCCGGAAGTGCAAAACGCTGCACACACAAGCGCTGGAAGGCAGCCTTTACAACTTATCAGGGGACCACGCCTTGGACAACAGAGGCATGCAAGCCCATGCACTCAACTAAGGGATACCTATCGGCCCAGGCAAGCAGAACAGCTCCCTTGGGGTGAGCTGGACCCTCCACCGCCACGTCACGCCAGCCAGGCTTGCACACGTGTCGCTTCTTGGTGAACCCCGTCACGGCGGGGAAGTGCACGCCTGCTAGCAGACAGTTAATGACTTCAACAGCTTTATCAATCCGTTTCATTCATAGATTGTGGCAGGATTGTTATGATGTCGACGTTTCACTGCGCAGAGGCGCTGCAGGTTTCTGCAGGCGCACTGAATACCTGCAGCTCAAGCTTGGTGAACTGGCACACTATAGAGCCTCTTCAAGATCCGGCCCAAGCCATGCTCACTGACTTCACACACGCAGCCCAGCTGTTCGTCGGCCAGCTGGGCAGTTCTGAGGGCAGAATAGTTTCTTGTGCCTACCTTGTCAAGAGCCTGCTGCGATATCTGCGAACGCAAGATGATGCTGAGCTTTATGACACCTGGGACAGTGGAAGCCTGGCCGACAAGGTTGCCAAGTGAGTGGTGGTTCCCAAGTTTGGCTGGTTGCAGCATGGAAGCGGCTTGGTGAGGTTGAAAGCATGCTAAGCATCAAGCTGTGGTATGGCTTACACCATTTGAAGACAGTGCAGTGCCATGTCCTGTGCGCAAATACCGGGCCTCACACTTGAGCTATCGGAAGGTTGCGGCGCCTAGCGGTGTCATGCCCTGATTCCAGATACCATGGGCAGGCGGCCCAGCTGACATCACTGGTGCGCAAGTGCGGGTTGGATAAGCTGCATTGGCGGGTTGAGGTGGCGCAGCAGGATGCCGAAGAGCACTGCAGGGGCGTGCGGTGGCTTCTTCGCCTAGCATCCAAATGGCAGCAACTTCCCTTGCTGGGCAGGTGTGGTGCGGGGTGCCCGGCTGCATGCAGGCTGGGGCGGAGAGCGCAGCGCTTGTTGTTTCTGGCATAGCTCATGTCGTTTCTTGGAAGCAGTACAACAGATTTGCTTGCATAGAAGGCCATGCTGGTCCTGTGATATGGGGTGGCCGCCCCCTTCAGTGCCGCAGGATGTTTAAACAAAAAAACGTTGGTCATATCTGCTGGATTCAAGATGCATCACTTACCACTGCCCACAGGGCTTTGTTGAGCGGGGGAGGAGCAGTGCTGCTGGGACTCGCTTGGTGGCCAAGGATCCCCTGGCCCAGGAGGGCAGCACTGGATAGCGTGCTCTTCCTGCTGCCGCTGTTAGGACCAGGTGCGACAGGGGCTCAAGGGCGGCGATGAATGGTGGCCATCTTATGTGCGCTTGGAAGTTGCGGGTTGTTTAGCTAAGGAGCTCACTTGGAAGCCCGGCTTGCGACCCACCAGCCAGTGACCCTTTAGGCACCTCCGAAGTTTTGCAATGCCCTCGTTCACGACTGCAACAGCTGGGCATCCTTTCTGTACCTCCCTTGCAGTGCTGCTGCTGAAGCTTACGCTTCGGTCAAGAAGCCACCAGGCCACCCTTCGGCTGATGGAGTCAAACATGCTGGAACCCATGCAGCACTTCCTTGCGTCCATGCCAGCGTAAGTCTCCATGAAGGACTAGTTTCCCTCTAGCTGCTGAAGAGTACCAAGCCTGCAAATGCACCGAGGGCTCAACCCGTGCCCTCCTGGCAGGCCACCAGTATCAGTCCTCTTGCAAGCGGCTCTGCTTCTTTGCAGGCTGGAACGTTGGTTTGCCGGGTTGGGCAGGCTTGTGCGTGGCCCAGTAAACTTGCCGCAACTCAAGCAGGCGCTGGAAGGGGCTGAGCACTTGGACCAGGTACACTGGCAACTCTCCGGTGCATAATGCCGCCCAGATGTCTGCAGCATGGGGCCTCCCGCCTAGTGGCCTGGGATCTCGCCTTGCAGACACGGTATTGTATGGCATGTTAGCCCTTCTTTGAGATGGACTGCATGTGACAAGAAGGGGTCAGACAGCAGCGTGGCGGGTGCTAGCTGAGTCAGTTAGCAGATGGCAAAATAGCGAAAAAAATAGCCTTCCTTTAGGGTACGAGCCAGATGGTGCCTGGACTTGTTTGCCAATCCGCTATGCATGTTGTTTCACGTGTGTCAAGGAATTGCTCACGGTTGTTGCTGCTGGCATGCAGGCCTGTGACACACTGGTTGCGAGCATTCAGCGCTGCCAGGCTCGAGTGCTGGCCTTGGAGTGAATACTGGTGGGCATCTTAAACTGCGAGTCTGTAAGAAGCCTTCTGGTGCTCCAGGCGTTTGGGGAAAAACAATTGTTAATCTCTTCTCCCAACCCTTGCCGCCTTGTCACTCAAAGCTTCTGATGATCGCTTTCCACTATCTGTGTCCTTGCCATGGACAGTCTGTTCTTGTAAGGTTGCGAGGAAGGTAGAAGAGTGGTGGGCAGGCAGGTGGGCGGGAGGGGGTGCTTGTGATACCAGTGCATCAGGGTCTTAGCTTATAACCGAAGGCCCTCATTAGTACTGCATGAGGGGTGACTCCCAAGCCCAAGTCCAGTAACGCCTTGCAGCCCGCTGGCCAATGAAGCGCACATGCTCTCCCTCAGTACCCCTAGTGGAGGCAACAGGCTAGGGTTGAAGGACAGTTGGCCCCAGCTTGGCGTTGTGCATGACCGTTGAGTAGTGCAGCAGAGCTCCTTCCGTACAGACACACTTGCTGCTCTGCCCAGCAGACATGTCGTCTTTGGCAGCTTACAGTGGTAGGGCAAGCCCCATGCCAGCACCGTCCGGAGGTACGACAGGTCTGACTCTTCTTGCTGGGGACTTTAGGGTGGGTGGGTGGGGCGGGGTGGGGTGGTGTGGGAGGCCTCCGAGGCCTCATAGCAGTCCTGAGCGTCCACCTGGGATGTTTAAGGGCAGCCATTCAAGCAGCCCTACCTGGTGTTGGCACTGCTTGGACTATAGCCAGGGCAGTCCCTGGGGGCAGGGGCTGGGGCGGTTGCTGAGTGTGAGGGTGGGAAGCCTAGGCCACTCTCTTAATGAAGCGGGCTGCTGCAAAGCTTGGGCACTGCAGCTGGAAAGCAGGGCGACAGTCTTGCAGGCTTTCACATGCAGGAGCTAAGCATCCTAAATACTATTATTATAGCATTTGAGGCCTGGTGAACACGAATAAAGAACTCAGGACAGGCGACCCATCCTAAATCATAGTCACCGTCGAGCTCCTTCATTAGGGTTTTGCATGTGGGTCTACTGTCCCTCCCAGGTTCGCCCTTGCCAGACCTGGGGGGAGGGATTTTTAGAGGCTTGACAACACACCCTCTGTTATTGTGCGGACACATTCGGAACAGGCGCAATTTGCAGGGTTGTAGCCACACCACAGGGTAGCTACGTGTCATACAGGGCAACTTGCTCAGCAAGCTTGGCTCCCGTAGGTAAAACATCACCGTGTGAGCTGGTTGACTTGTTGTGTATGCCTCCAGGCTTGGCAGCCGCACAGCTCCTAGCGTCCACTTACGGTAAGCTGCTGGGTTACACTGTGCTTGCACCTCTCTCTTTACCATATATATTTTAGTGGAACATCAAGAGCGACCTACCATGCTGCCACCTCTCACCCCTCTCCTGCCATGGTCATGATATGCAGGTCCTGGCACTAGCGTAAGTACAAAGCCCTACCCATGCAGCCGCCCCAGGCGCCGCGCATGGCACAGCACATGGAGTCAGGCACAGGCAGCGGCGGGGAGGGCGGTGGCAGCAAGACGGGCAGCGGCGGGGAGGGTGGTGGCAGCGAGAAGGGCGTGCACTACCCCGCCGATGACGCGGTGGAGAGGCAGCGCAAGGTGGGTGGGCGCAGTATGCAGGGCGTTAGCCTGGCAAGCTCGGAGCACCACCTGCTTGGACTGGCTAGGCTTTGCCTGTTGGTGGTGGCACCGGTGGCACGTGCGCACTTTCCCAGGAACTGCTGGCAGCAATGCTCCACAGTCAGCTCCAGTACCTACTGTCCTGTGGAGGCTGTAAGGTGACGAGAGGTCAACAAAGATTACTGACAAACTACTCCATCACGCGCCTGCGCAGGTGTGGCAGTCCAAGGGAGGGTGGCAGGGCTGCTGCGGCTTTACTGGTTGTGGGCGCATGCTGTCTTCGCTTGGCATCAAAACAAAGGCTTGCTCAGATGGAGCTGTATCGCCCCACTTGCAGGCAAGCTTTGCCTTTAAGAAAGGGTGGCTGGAGCAGGGCAGGAAGCTTCGGAAATTTGGGTCTGTCATGAAGGCAGCTGTAAGCTTGGAAGAGGACCTCATCCTACCAGGTGTGGGCATGGCACCCGCTGGAGCTTCCCCAAGGAAGCAGTCATGTGTGATGATGGGATTGTACTGTGCTAATAAGGAGCGCGTAATCTTTTAAGTAGAGCTGGACCAGGCCCCTGTTCTTCTCGCCTAGTGCCCTCTTCGGGGGTGGGCATGATCCTGCCCTGCTCCATGGGTTTCTATCTCTCTCCGATCTTCTGGTCTTCTGATTCCACCCTTGCAGGAAGGGTGAGGGAATACCTCTGCCATGGCACCCTCCCGCCGTCCAAGAAGCTTCAGCTTGTGCATAAGCATGACTCACAGCTGGGCCAGTCCGTGAGGGTGTACCGCACCCGCACAGGCCAAGCCATCCGCAAGGTTGGTAGCCACCCTGTCTGTCAGCAGTGGCTCAGGGAAGCACTGGCATGCCATGCGTCCACACATTAATGCTGCTCGCTCATCCTCACAAGCAACCGCCTACCATGTGGCATGACTGGGATGGGCGAGGCGCCGGTTCTTATGTGTGGCGGCAAGAAGCTTTACCCAATGTTGCACCTTGCAAGCTTGCTCACCAGTACTTAAAATGCGTGCCAGCCAGGCTCTTACTTCTGTTTGGACATATTGCAGAAGTCACTGGGCAAGGTGGCACAAGCCCTAGGGCTGCGTGAAGGCGACAACCTGTGCATCAAGCCCCTCGCCAAGCGCTGGTGGTGGACTAGGGGGAGAACCCGCCTGCCCTCTTGCCGTGTGTGGACAGAGCCGCCAGGTTGGTCGCAATCTTAAAACGTCCTGGCTGGTGGGGCGTGACAGAAAGCAAGAGCTGCCACATGGAGCAGCACCCAAGGAGATTTGCATGGCTTTAA
>BBXU01000810.1:0-56996 GCA_001598975.1 Parachlorella kessleri | reverse complement strand
GGGGGGGCGGTGTGTAACCTTCACCACAGCTGGTCCTGCAAGGGCACATGGCCCACTCTCAGGGAGTGTTCATAGCCGGCTGGCTGAGCTTGTCGACCTGGCCTGCATGCAAGGGCACCTGGGGGAGAGGTCCCCCTGGCAAGGTAGAGGCAAGGTAGACCCACTCACCCCCAGAGTGAAGTAGAGGCTGCAGCGCTCCGTCATCACTATGATCTCCTCGCGCAGGGGTAGGTCTGTATCCTTGTGCACCCCCTACACATGCACACCCGCCACGCTGCTGTCTGACCCCTGACTGTCATGTGCATTCCACCTAAAAAGTGACAAGCGGGCAGAAGCTGGATGCAGGGGCCACACGAAAAGCAGGGTGTCAGCGCATATAGCAGAGCAAGCCAGAAAGCCAGTCGGACCTTCACTCGGATGCAGAACCCCAGGTGGACTGCCAGGCGCACACACTGCAGGCACCACCGTGGTTGCCCTTAATGTCGCCTCTCTTGCAACTCTTGCATGCTGGCTCCGTCCGCCAGCGCAGGTCAATGCCTCTTCATGCAAGCACACATGGCTGACGCCCCTGCCATGCGCTGATGCCACGCCATGCTGGACAACTCTACTGCAGACCAATTGTCATGGCAGCGGGGCACCCGCAGGTGCGCCTGGCAGCAAGCTTGCCTGGGCAAAGAAGAGCAGGGAGAGGAGGGTGAAGCCAAAAGAGACTGCGACACGCGCGTAGGCGGGGGCAAAGCTTCCGCTGGGGCCTGCAGGATAGGGGCTAGCTGCGGTTCCTTAGGTGCACAAGGGAGAGAACTACCAGGCCTCCCTAGGCGTGAAGCCCAGCCAGCAAGGTCCACTTGTATGCGAGCAGCAGTGCGCGTGCTGCATGCTCGTCGCCTGCCGTACTTCAGTTCCCTTACCCGTCATGGGGTCCTGGCTGGCAAAGTACTCCAGGGTGTCAAGCTGGGACTGTGTAGTCATCAAATTCACAATCCTCCCCATCACTTGAGAAATACCCATAACCTGCAAGCAGCGCTGTCAGGTGGTATTGGCAAGACGTCTAGGCGGTGGCAGCAGCGTAGTCAAAAGTCTTAAGGACCCACTTACTAACAGAGTGGCTGCGACAATCAAATTCCTCATGGTTTGGACAGCCAGAAGTGCTTCCCCCTGGGCACTATCGGCCTTACTCATGACATCGTCAGCCTGCACAGGTCAGGCTAGAGGTCGACTGGCACAGGGGTTGTTCCTCAGCCGTTAGAACAGCGCAGCCCAGGACATGTAGCGCTAGGAAAGCCACCCAGATATAGAAGAGGCTTCACACGTCGGACATCACAGGTGGTCTGCGTTATCTGCAAGCCTGCGCTCACCCACAATGTCCGTGTCTTCTTGGCAGTCACCCACAGGTCTAGCGACCTGCTCCCCTTCCTTTGTAACAAATGTCTTCCCAGGAAGTAATACAGGTTGTAGAGTACGAACAGGCCCATACAGCAGCAAAAGATAACAAGGTCTGTAACCTTTTCCCCGTACATACTGCTGGCAGATCGTTCAAGGTCGTTGCTGAGCATCAATGTTACAATCCAAGGAATCTGCGAAACAAACCAGCGGCAAAACGCACCGCGAAGCTGGCTGGCAGCTCCTTATCCCCGTGTCCCAAATATAGAACCAGCTGCTGGTTCTGGCTACCAGCAGCAGTACATTCGGTGCTCAAGTGTTTTGCATAACACGGCATAGTCCAGGCATAGTCATGTCATGGAGCACAGCGCATGCCTGCAGGAGGTTGTTAAGCGCACCAGCGCCCACAAGAGCGCCTGAAAGGCGCCGGCGCAGGTCACCTTGGCTGCGATTAGAAGGCCACTTGATGCTACCTCTTCTCAAACAGCGCTCCATGTTAAGCCTAGACGTTGCCCCGTACTGTGGTGCGGCTCCATCCCTCAACCTTCCACGCCAGCCCTGGTTCCTCTGACAAGTTCCAAGCCTCAGGCTTGAGGCTCAAATACGTGCTGTTTGGATTCTGCAAGGTTAAGCTTGCTACCTAGCCTCAGAGCAGGAACAATGCCGCACAACACAAGTCCATGTGCAAGTCTATAATATTTGTACACAATTGTCAAATGGAAGTACGGCTACTGGGGAGAGAACCAGTGACAAGGACAGGATACAGTGCAATCAATGAAAAGCCTAAGCAATACTACGATTAGCATGTCAACAATGCACGCATCATACAAGTGTGCAAAGCAAGTAGGAAGTAATGGTAGGGTTGTGTTGCATGTGCGGGGCATGCCTCCATCCCTAGCCCCGTCTGCCAAGTATGCTCCATGTGGCGGTCCTGAAGAAAGGCTGCCCGGGCCTGGGCTCGGCCATGGCATCCTGCAGGAACGCAAGGCGGCAGAAGGCGGGGCTTCAGAAACAACCTACCCTGTTGTGGTCCTTCAAAATTCCAGGCAACTACTTGCAGGTGCTCCTACAACATCATACCACTGGTGCCTGCACCTTGCACCTGGGATATAGCCGCAAGTTGGCAGGCATAGGAACTCACCGAGGCTTCGATTTCAACCTGGACTGGTCTAGGGGCGGGGGCTGTGTTAGACCCTGCAGGGCAGGCCGGGTATTGCGGCTGGACACCCAAGCCCAACGCAACAAAACTTACTGGAGGTGCAACTACCTCCTCGTCCAAACTAACGCCATGTGCCACACGAGGGAGAAAGAGTAGCCGACCCTAAGTAAATGTAGCTTCAGCACATTGCGTAGGTTCCCTGTGGGCCCCTTCCACTCAGCAAGGGTAGCACACATAGAAAGGCGTTGCTGTCAGCTCACTTGCAACGCTGGTGGGCAGGTTTGCTGGTTGTGCTGTGAGGTAAGATTTGAGGGATTTGTCCATCTTGGTCCGGGCCGTTGTAACTGCACACACACAAAACCTGCCACCTTGTTAGACCTGCACATGAGGGCATTCCAGAACTTAGCCACAGGCAGTGCGGTGCCATGAAGGACTGCTGGGGAGCACATATGAATCTCCCGCCGCCCGCCTGCACCAGATGGGCGCTCACTCACCTTGCTCACGCTGCTGCTGCCAGCGGCGAGCTAGGATCTCGCCATTCAGCCTGGCCTTAGCCTTACGCTTACGAGAGCACCAGCAGACACAGCCTGCAGGAACACCAGCACACCAGAGCTTGGCGTTCTGAGCTGACATATGCCTCAGCCCTGCCCATAGTGAGGGCTGCAAGGCATCCTCTCGTCCTCTAACAACTCCTTTGCGCCTTCATAACAGCAATGACAGTTGGAAGGTCTTACTTTGAGCGAGGTTGACCTTACCCGCAACAACAATCACTGCCGCTACCACGCCGCCAATGATAGCGTAGAGCACAGCCTTGCTCATCCCTCCACCACCGCTTCCTGCACTGCTGCTGTTGTCATTGCTGCCACTGCCTCCAGTGCTGTTGCCACCGCTAGTGGTGTTGAGACTGGTGGATGGCGCCGGGGTGCCAGGGGCCGTGCCTGGAGCCGCAGATGGGGCGGCGGCTGGGGCAGCAGCGGTTCCATTCTGGGTGGACGCCACATTGATGTACCTCAGCGCCACATCCCCTTTCACCGCTACAGGGACACACAAAACCCTGATAGCTAGTTCAGAGTGAAGGAGGTTGAGCAACATGTCGGCAGTAGGAGCCTCAGTTCAGACCCCATACTCGCACTGGCAGCCCTTGCATCAAATTACTGGGAGGGTCTCACAATCACTCCAAGTTGGGGGTGATGGTGCAGGTTATGCACAGCACCTTAGCTGGCCAGGCCCACATGCCAACTTACAGGTGGCTGACAGCTGGGTCTGGAGCTCTCCAGAGTTTGAAGCCGTCCTCACAGTGGCAATCAGGTCGGGTATGAAGCCATCCGACCATGCGCCAGGGGACGGTTCTGTAGTGTCCCTGCACAAAAGGAACTGAGTTGGTGTTGAAATGGGGGTGGCATTGAGGGAGGGAGGCAGCCCAGTATGTCCCATGCTTGTGGATAGCTCGACGGCCTACCCACCGATTGAGCCTCAGAGTGTCACACCCAGGACTCCACAGTGATATTACAGGCCCAGAGAGCCTTCAGAGTGTCATACACGCCATACACATGCATGGCAACTCACAGCTTCAGGTAAACCTTCCCGTCTGACTGTCGCAGGCGCCGCAGGCTGATGGTTTCCGACTTGAGTGGGTTTGTGGGTGACCCAGACAGTGGGGGCACCTTCACAGCTGCGGGTGAGCTGGCACCGCCAGCAGGGCTGCTGGGCTTGCCAGCTGGCGGAGATGCCGCAGGGGGGCTAGGCGAGGGTGAAGGCGAGGAGACCGCTGCTGGTGGAGGTGGTGCTGGAGAGGGGGAGGGGGAGGGGGAGGGAGAGCCCGCGGGCTGCTGAGCAGGGGAGGAAGGAGGGGAAGGCGTGGGCGGCTTGCTGGCTGGCGAGGGTGATGGCAGAGTGGCTGGCGATACTGCTGGTGATGGGGAGTTGGTGCTGGGTGACACCCCTACAGGAGACGGGGCTGGAGCGGGGCTGGCAGCAGGGCTTGGCTGAGCCGGGGCGCCACCGTTGCCCGCTGGGGCCGTGCTGGGGCTGGGGCTGGCAGCGTTGGGTGGGGAGGGGGAACCAGGGCCAGCAGCCAGCGGGGGCGGGGCAAGTACCGCAGGGCTGGGGGAGGCTGCAGCGGCCCCTGCTGTGCTGTTGCTGCCCGAGCCTGCGCCAGTAGTGCTCCCATTGCTGCTGCTCCCGGTGCTGTCACCATACTGGACGTCGCAGTTGATGGCCAGTTTCTTGTCGCACAGGGAAAGGAAGCCACCACTCTGGACTGGGTTGCCCCACGGGAGTGCTGTGATGGCATTAACCACTTGAGTGACTTCCACCACTTGTGCATCACTGATGGGATATGTAGGGCCAGTAAACTGCCAGATGGCCACAACCTGTCTTAGACCTGCAGAAGTGTATCAGGTGCAGCTGCTCTGCTGCCATCGTCCTCAGTGACACGTTTGAGAGGGCTAGCGTGGGAGGATACTGTACCTCACCTTGTGCATGGGTGCTGCGGCAGACACCGACGACCACCAGAAGAAAAAGAGCTGTCGTGGCTCTCATGGCCTAAGACCTGCAGTCAAATTCAGCGGCTTGACAATGTCACAGGGAAGGCTGCTGGTTGCATGTTGGGTTTGCCACATGGAGGCGACAAATACGCCAGTGGGAATACCGCTTGGCTCCTCAATAGATTAACTCTTGCCAAACAGCTTGCTGCTCTTCGTCTTTGGTGTGACAGCGCGATGATGCAAGATCTGACAGTTAGGGGTGCCCTTATGGGCCCCTTGCAAGCTTACGACGACAGGCCAGAGTGTGGGCGATCAGACACAACGAAGTCCACCTCCGATATATATTTCGCTTGGACCCTGATCATTGCCAAGACCAGAACCCAGGTTACCTCGCGCCCAAATTTTCGTGACTCATGTTGGTCATTGGGTGCCCCGCAAGCTGCGCCCTGGAGGTTCAAAGTTGTTATCAGTTTCAGCACCTCTTTGCACTGTGACAACAATATGAATGCTTTCGCTTGCCAGGAGTTTGCCCGTGACACGGTGTGAGCATGAAGCGCAAGTGGGATGGGAAGGCAGCGGAGCAGGAGGGGTTAGTGAAGGCGCCTTGCAGTGGTCGTCTCGTTAAGGATGTCAGGCTTCATCTATCCCATGCTCTTGCCCTACGCCTGGGCTGTCATGACAAGATAGCAGCGCTTTTGCTCAGCAGCCGGACGCTATTGGCCGTGTCACAGTGGCACGGCTGGCCCTTGCCGGTGGTCCCCAGGGGGCTGGCCAAGGGCAACAGCAGCAGCAGCAGCCTGCCGTCAGTCTCGCACCAAGCAGCGAAGGGGAGCGTTCAGCTTGGGAAGGTGGAGCAGCTGAGGGACTCTCGTTTGACAGCCAGGACCAGCAGCAGGGACCTGGGCTCGTTAACGGCGGCATGGTTGCAGTACAAACCACTGCTGAAGCGGGCAGCCAGTTCCAGCCTCCACCTGGTGGCGGCGAGCCTGTTGCTAGTGCCGGGACTCACCACCTTCATGCCCAGCACTTCGTGAGCCATGTGTGTCATGGCAGTGCAGAGCGCCGTGCGAGCAGAGGGCGTTGAGCTGCGAGCGGGCAGCGCAGGATGCAGGGCATGGGGGCTTACCTGAGTTTCCAAGCCAGTAGGTCGTCCTCTGGACAAGATAAGGTTGACAAGTTAAGACTACACTGAAAGACCAGCAGCAGTGTTAGGTCTGTGCTTGAAGACGAGCCAAGCAGGTGGAAGTGGCCATGGTGACATGATCGAACTGCATAGTCCGCTTAGGTTACAGTGGGCCAACACTGAGTGCGTATGACCGACTGTCACAGCGTTAATGCAGGGAGGGGATGCTTCTTGGGCAAGCCTACCTATCAACCATGACTGATATCGCCAAGTGCCTGGCATGCTGCGGTTGCCTCTATTTAGTGTGGCTGGTCGTCCGAACAGATTTGAAGGCAAACTGTAATGAAAGGGGTGGTGCACTCATGCTCTGCGGCTTGCCTGAGTTCTGATCCAATAGTTCTCTCCCCGAGACAAGCTAAGGCCACTGGAAGAGCATGTGTACATGAAACTAAAGCAGGGCAGGAGTACACGATAAGCAGCAGGGAAGAGCAGGAGCGCAGCAGGCCAGCATAGCTATTGGTTGATGGCACCTCAACCACCCATGCCTCTCCGTTCCTCGGATGCCCGTTTGTGGGCACACTTGCAAATGTTACCAGCTGAGGTCTACAGGGAGTAGAGGGGAAGGACATGAGAGCAGTCTTCACAAAGGCAAACACTACAACAGATATCATCAGCAAACTAGTCTAGTCTAGCAGCGTACCGCCACCTGACCATGCTGCTGTGAGTCACCCAAGTGGGGCCAAGCAAAAGCCAGGTTTTACTATGCCCAGAAGATCCAAGTACCAAAACTCGATGGCCACCACCCCCGTCCGGACGGGGAAACCAACAAAATGCACAAACAAAGGTTTACCCTACCAAGCTTCTCCACATGTCCCTCATTGCACAAGCACTCAGCCTGCTGAAATCGAACCGTGAGCCGCCCTGAGCGTCCATTCTGTCCTGCTGCTGTCGTCGGGCACCACCCAAGTCTAGCTGCTTCAGATGCTCCTTATAGGCCTGGGGTAGCAAAGGATTGGCAAGCCGCCCCCGCCGCCCCACCCCTAGACTAGATTAGACTAGACCCAAAGGCAAGCACTACAACAGATATCATTCTTACAGCAAGATGACAACAGCGTGGCACGCAATACTTCGGTTCTCTCCCCCAGGCTGTCAATCTTCTCATGCATCTTTGCCTGCAGTCATACAAGCAACGTTGCGAAGAGCTAGCACTTCCAGGCATATCTGGCCTTTCAGAATGCACTGTACGTGTTTCCCCTCGACAGGGCTGACACCAGCCAGGACGCAATGGGCCGCATGTGGAAGCCCTATATTCCTTACTACACCACAGTGACCGCAATATTAAACATTCACACCCTGTTTTGCACCATGATACCCACACAACAGCACAAGGAAGCTTCAGCGCCGGCCCGCTTTCCAGCATGCATGCTTCCGACGGCCATGCTAGGGAGAAGGCTGCAATGCACAGGCTCATACCAAAACGCAGATGCACTGCACGAAATATCATACCAGAAAGGCAGAGGCAACCAGTCCAGCCCAGCAGTGCAACCCAGGCAGGCGAGGCTCCCACCTTGATGATGACCACCGAGGGGTGTGCCCCCAGCGGGCGGGTTGGCCGCGGCAGCGGTGCCCGCAGGGGTCGGGGGGTAGTCATCCAGGCCGGAGGCAAGGGCACCCTGGCCCCCCCGCTGGAACGCCTGTCGCATGTGCTCCACCGCTTCTGGCAGCGCCTTGGTCGTGCCGCCAGCGCTCTTGTAGAGAGATACCGCCCTCCGTCGTGCTGAGTCTAAAGACTCCACCAGGGATTGAAGCTCATGCCTTCTAGAGAAGTCGCTATCTGGGGGAAGGTACACCTCCCGAGCATAGTTGATGCCCTTCAGCATTTCCTGCCTGGTCGCACCCAAGCTAGCTTGCAAGGCAACAATGCTTTGGAAGACAGTTTCAGGCATAGGACGCTCGGACGAAGGCCCCTGCTTCCTCTTTTTACCCTTCTTGGGGGCTTGACCAGAACCCTTTGATTCTGACATAATGCCTCAACTCCCCTCAGGGGCCAACGGACGGGTCGGGGATCGGCTGTCCCCTCGCAAATCTAGGAAGCAACGTGAGCTAAAGATGTCACCCAGAAGTGGTGACAAGGCATCTCCATCGCCCATAAGCCATTCCTCGCAGTTTCGGTGCCAGCGAGGCTCATGTCATGGGGTCATGTGCGAAGCATGGCACGTAATCAAAGCAGGAGTAGGCAATTTGGGCAACACCATCTTGACTTTGAGACAAAAACGTTGGCTTGGAGCTACTGGAATTCTGGAATACTGGAATTCTGTTGAAGCACACTTGCAAAGGTTACAGGTTGAGGTTTACATAAAGTGGAGGAGAGGGACATGTGAGAAGTTCGACAAAAAGGCAAGCGCTGCAACCTATGTCATTCTCTCAGCAAGATGACGACAGCGTGGCACGCAATACTTCGGTTCTCCCCCAGGCTGTCAACCTTCTCATGTGTCTTTGCCTGCAATAACACAAGCATGTTGCAGTTGAGCTAGCAGTTGCAGGCATGGCTAACCTACAGAGTGTACTGCCAATCTTCCCCTCCACCGGGCGGGCCCACACCAGCCCGGACGCGGTGGGCCGCAAGTACCCTTTACTCCTTAGTAAACAAAAATAACCGCAGGATGACCCATTAACATACATGCTGCCATGATGAGCTCATGATACCCATATACAACTCAAGGAAGCTTCAGCGCCGCCCCGCTCGTCCGACATGCATGCTCCCCGACTGCCATGCTAGGGATGAGGCTGCAATGCACAGGCTCATATCACAACGCAAATGCACTGCACTAACATCATACCAGACACACAGAGGTGCTCACACAGCCCAGCACAGCAATGCGATCCAGGCAGGCGAGGCCCCCACCTTGATGTTGACCACCGAGGGGTGTGCCCCCAGCAGCCTGCACAGGTTTTCCCGGATGGCCTCCTTGTGCGGCGACATCTTGGGCCGCTGCGCGATGATGGTGCAGTCGATGTTGCCGATGGTGTAGCCACGCTCGTGCATTAACCGCACCTGCAGCAGGACAGCGCCAAGCGTTGCTTGCCTTATGCGACAGGTGGGGCCTAACTTTCAAACACACATTTTCAGCTCCCAACCAGCATGCCGAGCACTTTGGCAGGCTCGCTCACTCAAGCGCCGCTGGCCCGCATGTACCACACACACTAGCACAGCATGTGCAGGACGGTGTTCCCTGCAACACATCTGCTGACAATAGCCTGCACCTCAGCTTTGCATGTGATAGTCACGCAGGCTGCAGGCACCACTGGCTGGCTGGCTGTCTCACCGCCTCCTGGAGAAAGATGTCGCTGCGGGCGCCCTTCCACTTGGGGTCTGTGTCCGGGAACAGCTGGCCAATGTCTGGTAGGCAGAGGGCCCCCAGTATGGCGTCCACTACCGTGTGCAGCAGCACATCACCTGGAGGAGCCGAGCAGAAGGAAACAGGCTCAGAGGGCGCCAGGACTTTTCAAGCGGTGCCAAGTGTGAGATAGTCTGCTGAGCTGCGCATCACTGAGCTCAGTCAGGACTGCAGAGCAGGCGGGCTTCTTACGGGCGGGCGGCACACGAGTAGCTGGCACAGCCTCGTGCCTTGGCAAGCCAGCCAGCCCGCCAGCCATACCAAAGCGCAACTATCCTAAAGATTGCTATGAACCCGACTTGGGCGTGCTCAGCTCCAATGCTCACCGTCGGAGTGGGCCACGCAGCCGCGGTCGTGGGGTATGTCAAGTCCGCCTACGATGAGCGGGTAGCCTGGTTCAAGCCTGTGTAGGTCCCAGCCATGACCGACACGGAAGGGGAGTGCCGGCGCTTCCGCCGCTGCTGCAGCCGCAAGGATCCTGGACGAAGGTAGGGCCCTTGCAGGCCGACACCGCAGTCTCCTTGTTGAGAGGCAGCTTGGGTTGCTGCCCGGCCCCACCACCTGCAACCAGTCCAGTCATGGCTAGGCGCGTGCTTAAGCGACGTCGTTCTCACTGGTCAGCAGAGGCGTGGTAGATGAGAAGCCACCGCACCATCCTAGGCTTGCTGGCAGTGAACGCTTGGTAGGCAGGCACCACACAGGTGCGGTTGGCTATCTGGTGCTGCATCGCAATGACGGAACACTGCCTCACAGCAGTGACACAGCTGCGATTCGACCTGACCTGATATTGCAATATATTGATAGAACGAGCCACAGGCTCTCAACTGAGATGATGGAATCCTTGCGCTCTCCACCTCCCGCCAATTCTCCTAGGTGTACCTAGGCCAAGAGTCCCATGATCAGGCGGTACTAGCTGCAGATCACAAGCTACCAGCACTCAGGAACACAAAAGGCAGGGCGGAGTCACATCCGTTCAGCTCGCCTTACCAAGTTTAACTTGTGTTTGTCAATCTGCCTCTGAGTTCACCATGACGGTCGTATTACAAAGCAAAGCAAACAGCGGCACTGCACGGCCTCCAGTGCTCCGAATCCCAAGGGCCCCATGCCTCAGTCGAGGTCTGTTTCCGACACCTAGGAGAAGCCGGCGACGGAGCAGCAGCTTCGAGGTGAGCGAGAAAGCACTTGAAGCAACGCGACTCGTCACGATGGGGTCCTTGGCAGGCTGTGTGGCTGCCATGGCGGAGAGGTGGTTGTGTGGCATAGAGGCCACACCAGTGACTAACAAACTAACTTGAGCTTATACCAAAGGAAGTAGTTACAAGCAACAGCGCCACACTGCAGGCTGCCCTGGAGGGTGCATCGTGCAAAAACTGGGCACACCAGTCCAGCAGCAAACGCAGCAGCAGCGTCAGCACTGGAGCCACCAGTGCCGCAGCCTCCCCTAGCTCCTTGGGCAGCCACCGTGTGCCAGCCTTACAGGGGCTGGTGGGTGATGACTTCCGGCACCCTCTGGACCAGCAGAACACTGCGCTGCTGCGCGCGCTGCCGGGCCTGGAGTCGTTGGCTCGCAACCTGATGGGCCCCGCTGCAGAGCAGGCGAGCTTGCGAGCACATGTCGCTGATGCTCTTGCGTCGAGTGGGGCCTTGTGTCATGCAGCGAGACCGTTGCCGGAATTATATCGTCTTAAACAGGCTACCCCGGTGCAACCACTCCTGCTAGTCACTTGGCGCATGTTTGGTATCTCCCGTCCTCCTGTCAAGCGCAGTGAGAGACCTGGGAACATGGTGCCTCCCAGGGTGTTAAGTGCATACTGTTGCCCAGCTGTGGCATGTAGCTGGGGCCAGCGGCCTGCCCGTTCCTCCTGCACCCCCAGCAGGCTGACAGTCGTTACCTTAGCAATGCCTACTGCCCGCTGCCTGCATCCCCAGGTGCTGTTGCTGGAGAACATGGGGACCTCGGTCAAGGTTGGCCCAGACCAGCTGCCGTCACTGTACGGCCTGCTGACTGACGCAGCCAGCATACTGCAGATGGAACCGCCCGACCTGTATGTGCGCCAGGTGGGTACAGAGCCTTACTTGGGTGGAAGAGCTTGCTTGCTTTTGGTGTCATTGACAAAGTGCGACTTGTGCAGGTGCTGACGGTGGCACTTGGGACAGCAGCTGCCCTTGGGGAACGTATTGTGCGGATCGGTGCCTGGCTGCGCTATCTGGCGCTGCCGGGACAAGCTACAGACCTGGCATTGTTTTGGTCCATAGCCACCGGTATGCACAAACCAGAAGCACAACCACACTTTGCCAGGCAGAACATGCCCTGCTGGCCTCCCCTCCTCCGCGCGCAGGACCCTTCGCCCAATGCTTACACGCTGGCCATTGCCGGGCGCAAGCCCTTCATTGTGGTCCACACCGCGCTGCTGGAGCTGCTCAGCCTGGCGGAAGTGCAGGCGGTGATAGCCCACGAGCTGGGGGTGAGGCTGGGCTGGTGGCTAGGGGGGTTGACTGAGAGTGGGCGGGGGTTGCGAGGATAAGGGGTTGCTGTAGAGGGTCATGCAGCAGTATATCCCCTTGCCAGCCTGGCAGCCGGCTGGCATCCACCTGATATGTGAGCATGGGCCAGTACAGCAGGCAGGGCTGGGCAGCTGCCTCTTCTGCACCTGATTCCCCTGCTTGCTCAGGAGGGGCCCACGTCTGCATGATCTTGGCCACTGCATTCTTGCCCTGCGTGCTGCAGCACCTCAAGTGTGACCATGGTGTGTGGCTGACGGCCGCCAATGTGCTGGCGCTGGGCACTGTGTCACTGCTGCCGCTGGTTAGCGGGGCAGTGGAGGAAGGGCTCATGAGGTTAGGTTGACTGGTGACTGCTGGTTGTCGTATCTGCTCGGCTTAGAGCGCTCATGGGATATTATTGCAAGCCCGCCCGCGTATGATCTCTTGCGCTGTCCCTGGTTTGAAGAGGGTGCAAAGGTATAGGATGTGGATGGAGGCGGCGTGGCCTAAAGTGCTGGGTCTGACGGCAGCACTGAGGTTGCGCTGGGCTTGCCTGCTGTCCATGCAGGTGGCTGCGGGCTGCTGAGCTGACGTGTGACAGAGCCGCGCTGCTGGTGGCTCAAGACAGCCGGGTGGTCGTCTCCGCACTCATGAAGCTGGCAGGTGAGCATGGTGGTCACTGAGCCGGTGTCGGGTTGTGCACAGGGTGCACTAAAGGTTTTGTGTCAGGGCCAAGGTGGTTGGCTCACTAGTGTGGAGCATCTAGCTGTCCACCCCTGCTGCAAATGCTGTTCACAACATTGGCCCTCCAGCAAGCCTCCTAGCCGCCGCTGCACTTGCCTCGCGTGTCTGACGGTGGTGCAGAGGCTGCTGGTGAGAAGGCAGTCAGTAGCTGGCTCACCGATTGCTGCTGCTGGACATGGGTGCTTGTGCAGGCGGCTCCCCCGCCATAGCCCACGAGCTCAACATCGATGCCTTCCTGCGGCAAGCGCGGAGCTACGACGAGGCCACCTCCTCGCCGCTGGGGTGGTACCTGCGGAACGCGCAGACCCGCGCCCTGAGCCACCCCCTGCCGGTGCTGCGGGCGCGGGAGATAGACCGGTGGGCGCAGTCTGGGCAGTACCGCGGCCTGCTGGCACGCGGCAGCGCCGCAGCGGGCACTGTGAGCTAGGGTGACGGGATGCAAGCACATTCTCAATAACCAAGGCCAGCCAGTTGTAGCCACTCTAAACCTGCCTTCAGCGCGGTGCAACCGCAGGAGGGTGGCACAGTGAGTTGTGTGTACTCTGCATGTCCGCTGCCATGGTTGGTTGCTGTGTCTTAGACAGTTTCTCTGCTCAGCTGAGCGGTGCAGAACAGCATCTGGTTATCTTCTATTCTATTGTATTATTTTCTTATCACTTTTTAATTTTCTATTATTTGGTGGCGTGCAAGGGTGTCGTTCCCACTAGCAGGGGTTAGGCAGGGATGGATAGGTGAGTATTGTGGGTGCAGGTGGCCGTATGCCATGGCGGCAGGTAGTGTGCACAGAGGATAGGTAGCTGAGCATTGACTGGACCGGATGAAGGTATGCTTGTTGCTTACCTGAACATCCTGAGCCAGTAGGGGCTTGGTAGTAAAGTGTCAAGTCTTCAAGTAAGGATGGGAGAGGTGCGCAAACTGAATGTGGCACAGAAGTTGCTGTGAGCGGGCACTGACTGCTACGTGACAGAGCGTCCCGCTGTCTGCTGGGTGCACCGTCTCTGCCAATGTGTGACACAGCGCAAGGCACACAGTCCGGGGCTGCAAGCACTTGTGTCAGCTTGTTATCCAGGTTTTTTACTGCCGCATACTACTTTACACCCACCTATGAAACCGCACAACATGACAGTACTCCCACATGAGCGCCGACTGGTCGTCAGCCAAGCTTGAAACAAACAGAGACAGCGGCAGCTGGGCCAGACAGTAAACATCAGCGACAACAATGACGCCAGCTGTCTATGCACCAGGAGCCGCACAACACATCATATTGCCACGCAAAAAACTGAGGGGTTATGCTGACGACTACTAGCTTATCATGAACCTTGCCCCATGCATTTGGACCTTTATAATATGTGCAAATGTCAGCCGTTCATCATGCACCAGGATGAGTTGCAGCGCTGGCACCACCCTAGCACGCATTATCACACACTGAGGAACTGTGCCCTGAACAAAAGGACAAGAAAAGAATCAAAGAATCATGACGTTACCATGCTTACACCTTCCGCCCTACACTCTTTGCAGGGTTCACGACCCCAAATAATGCGCCCCCACACGGCCTTTAGCACCTACAAAGTTTAGCCAGAGCAGACTTTCAGCGCAGCGAATGGAAGCCCGCAGCACCTGTTAACTGTAACAGGATGCCTTTCCAACACCCAGACAGATGCTTCATGACAAACAGTTTTTCGCAGCCCTCAAGAGATACCCTACTCGCATGAATGCTCTACTTTTTGACAAACTTCTCCAGCACGCAGCTCTTGCTCAGTGCTCATGCTCTGCTCAGACCCCATCCACCCATGGCGCCTTCCTTCCTTCCCTGAGCACCCTTAGCGCATTTGAACTGGATGCCGTGTGGGGCTCACTCTCATGAACCCAACTACCATGCGCCTGCAGGCATCCACGTTAAACCACATCAACACCAGAAAAATTGTGCCACCAAGCCAGCTCACGCTAGCACCCTCTGACATCACGATACTACGCTTTTGCGGGGCGACCAGCTGTCCGGGCTCGTACATATGGTAGCCAACTCACAGCGCCCACATCTAGAAATGCAAAATGCGCATCATCAAATGATCCCTATCTGTCTAACAATATCACAACTAATATACCAGCCCATCTCACCGGCAGAAGGGGCAGTGCGGCGGCTTCTTGTCCTGCTTCGTCAGGTTGCGTGCGCAGTCCAGGCACAGACTGTGCTCGCAGCCTGAAAACGCCACCTCAACCTGCCATACAAACAGGGGAGCAGCCATATCAACCTGGTGGTGTAACCGACCGGGTAATATGCGCACTTTGTCAACAATGTGCCTAATGACGGGATGTGGGCCGGCTGACCACTTCCAACATACATCAAGACCAATTGACTTGCGACAGTCATACACCCACCATGCCATGTACAGCAGCTTGGAAGCAAATCACAGACTGCCAATTGGCAATAACAACACCGCACGCCCCCCCCCCCCCCCCCCCCAGCACTGGCAGCAGGCGGACGCGTGAGCGAGCAGGCAGACAAGCAAGGATGCAGGGTGGCTCACCACATGGTCCAGGCAGATGCCGCACTCCACGTCTCCCTCCGAGTCATCCGACTTGGTGGGCGAGGGCGGCTCAGGCTCACTGGCCAGGTCCTTGTCTTTCTCCTCAAGAAGCGATGCGGGCAAAGGCACCTGCATCATATGAGGGTCATCCCCCTTAGATAGTGGGAGTAACACAAAGGAGCGGGGGTTGGGTGTGTGTGTGGGTGGGGGGGGGGGGGGCAGATGCCAGAAACTCTGCCCATACCGTCCGGAGTGCAACGACACCAAGACCCATGACAGTGAGGGAGCGACGAAGCGGGATTAGGTTATGCAGGCAGCAGAAGGGTTTTTTGCCAAGACGAAAGCTGCACGACCCTTAACACTGGGTTATCAAAAATCTCATACTTAACAGTCTTCATAAGTATGCTCCTGGTTACAACCCACTCAACGTTTGGAAAAACAGGTAGCGTCATTGAGCGCAAAGTCACCACCACACCCTGAGCAGGTCATGATGCTATCTGCCCAGTGTGTCTATTGAGCTCAATGCTCACTCTCACCGGGATGGATTCAGAGCTCCGCAGCCGCTCCCTGATGGATGTCAGCATGCCGCGAATGGTGGGCGTGCTCTGCAGCCAACCACGACTCACCGCCTTGCACCAGGCGACCTAGCAACATGCATATGTTTCTACAAACATATAAAGGGGGTGACTGGCCCCTGCTCGTTAGCGCAGGCATGCATCATCGTTACCATGCCCTCAACAGCTGCAGAAAGACAATGAAGCCGAGGTGTACCCGAAGCCTTGCCAGGGTCAACGCATTAGCTGCACACCTGGATGCTCCGCTTGCCAGACACCACAGTCACGGTCCTATCGTGCACCTCCTCTGTCAGACTGTTGTCCGCCTGTGGAAAGAGGGGCAGTGCTATGTTACAACATTACCAACTTCTTCCCTCCAGCCTTATTAGATATTGCAGGAATGGGCATACCCCAGTACTTCGTAGTAGAATGCAACCAACTGCAAGGTACAGTAACGACCCCTCACTCATTGCGCTGCCCCCTTCTGGGCTAGGCTACCCACTGCTCCAGTGCGTTTGCTGTGACTCGCTAGAAGCTGCCATCGTAAATACAACTGCCAAGCGTTCAAACCATCTCTCACCCTTGTGAAGGAGCTGTTGGCAGACCCAACATTGGCTGGCACGCCCAGGTTCACAGGCAGCGACTGGTGCCGGTGTAGAGATTGGCGACGAGAAGTAGCAAGAGCTTGCCCCTCGGTGGTCCGCAGCACAGGCTGGCCGTTGCGCAACGTGGGCACTGCAGGCACGTCAACCCGCAGCAAGAAAACAGTTCAGGATACAGCTTAAAGAGGGCGAACAATGCCTGCATTGCCATCCTGCCGCCCTGCCAGAGCACACGCTTTCTCTTCTGCCCAACACCAGCCCCAACAACGCTCTGCACCTCTTCCGTTGGACAGTGTCATTCTATTAAACAGCGAAACGATGTACGCATCAACATGGAAAGGCAGCCAGACCAGCAAACTCACCCCGGCCATGCGGAAAGTGGGTGCTGGGAGGGTCCAGGGAGACGGTCCGTGACCGCTTCACACTCAGCATGCCCATGTAGGCGTGCAGGGAGTTCATGCGGGTCAGACCGCTAGGATCTCCGCCATGCAGTGCGCCTGACCCCTCCTCCTGCATCAGAACACCCCAGATCTTCGAGCTGTTCCAAGACCACTTCGCAAGCACAAGCTCCTCGCTGCCCTGAGGTATCACGCTGCACACCAAATCTTTGTACACCTTCACCCCAGTCCTTGCCACAGTTCTTCTGCTCGCCACGCAGGCGATTGTCTAGCTTTCAAACAGCAGCGTCCCACCACAGACAAACTGCCTGTGCACCCCTTGCTCCCAGCCCTGTCAGGTACACAGTTCCCCGCTTCTGCCTTCAATTACCGCTAGCTGCCACCTCTGAACCATAGCTGGTTTTCTTTCGACATGCGAACCACGTTTCAACAGCTTGCACAACACACACTTGTCATTTCCACTTCCCACGGCGCCACCACAGCTGGCTCAACACAGTAATCACTATTTGTTCCCCACCTGCGCTGAGTGCAGCTGCAGGAGACCTGGCACAGAGGCAGTGAGTGGGAGGCGCTGAGAGGCAGGGCCGCCAGGGGTGCCTTCCCCAGCCAGGGCAGCAAAGCCAGTTGCTGGGCTGACGGGGGCGCTCTGAGATATGTACGGGCAAGCCGGGTCTGACACTGCACAGACCATGCAACCACAAATGAGACCAACGGCCTGGTACTCACTCAGTGCGGCCACACAGCGTTGCACCGATAAGCAGCCCCCAAGGGCGTGCGCGCAGGGCAGCTGACTCTGTACTGTTCCGTTACGTGTGCCCCTCTCACACCTCACTCGCAAACCGAAGCCTCAGGATGGGGGAGCCGCAGACTCGTCACTTAACCCTATCCGCACCGCACAGTTGCAACACCAGCACCCCGGTCCCAGCCAAGCGCGGGCTCCGATCAACCAGTTATGCTCACCTGGAGCGCCACAAAGCAGACCAAAGGGCGAGGCTGGGGTGCTGGCCGACCCCCTCAACATATCCGCCGGCACCCGTCGGCCCAGCGGCTGGCCAATGGGCACCGGGACAGCCCCTGCTGCTGTTCCCAGCGCCTGCGCCCCGTCTGGCGTCCTGGGCGAGTCGCCGCTGGACCCGCCTGGTGAGTGGCGCGCAGGCATCATTTCAAGCGAATGCTCTGCAGGGATGGGATACGCGGGCGGCTCCACTGCCCGCGGGGGCGCGGGGGGAGGCAGTGAACTTGCACGGCCGGGGGGCGTGGACTCCCGACCCTGGCTTTGCCGGTGTGTGCCCCTGGGCAGCGGCGGCCGCTTGCTGGGCTGCTGATGCTGCGTCCCAGACTCGTTCTGTGAGGACCGAGACGCCTTCGCGACAGTGATAGATGCCGGTCCAGCTGCAGGGGCCGGGGGAAGGCCTGGTGCCAGTGGCAGCCCGCCTAGCGGCAAGCTGGCTGCAGCTGCCAAGACGGCAGCCGTTGGCACATCAAGGGATGTCAGCGAGGGCGTGCGGGTGGTACCATGCACCCGCATGCCCTCATGCCCAGTAGCCTCCTTAGCAATCTCATCCTGCGCGGTGCCCAGACAGAAGGCTTGTCATCACACCCAGCTGCAACACCACTATCCACAGCTGCGCTCATCAATTATCAATGCACTGCTTCTGCAAGGCTTATCATTCCACAGGTACCCAAGCTACAGCCATGGCCAACCCAGGTGCTCAAACAATCTGTCCCGCCCTACCATGGCGGCATGGCTGGCAGGGACACAGTGCCCCCATCATCATGCTCACCTGGCAATCATCAAGCCAGTGCAGGAGAGACTGCTGCAGCACCAATGACACGATTGTCGACAATCTCTTCGGCCCAATGCCATGCTCAGTGTCCCTGCAAGTAGTGTCGAATATTCTGTGAGGGCGCACTTCACTTGCCAACCTGCAATGCCTTTCATCAAGCCACCTGCAGTGCCCAGACCGGTACAAATCAGGCTCATCGATCCGAGAAGGGCTGCTGCAGCAGCGCAAGTTTGTTACCATGGTGGCGCAATAACGTTGCAGGCTAAGAGAATCTGCCCAACACACTCATATAAAGTAATTTGAGTACACGACACCAATCCCTGGAACCCCCTCACTGCATGCAAAACCCTGCCCACACACGTCTCGCTCGCTGCAACGGCGCGGTGCCCACCTGGCTGCATCCAGCGCCACGTCAATCGGTATGCGCGGGTCGACCAGCGACATGAGCTGCTGCAGCCCCCGCTCGCGGGCCAGGTGGAACGGCAGCTTGCGGAAAGAGTTGCGCACTGCAAGCAGTGTAATACACACAGGCTGACAAAGTGTGCTTTTAACTCAAAATGGGAGGCTATTTATATGCCAGTCCATGAGTTTCAGCACCTTCAGCTATTCCAGCAACCGCATGTTTCTCACAGCCAGCTCGGCGCTGTCCTACATGGTCCTCACGACACCTTAGCTCCCTGCTGCGGCCCCCGCTGTCTGAGCCAGGGCATGAAAACCACCAGCCCAGCTCTTCCAACAACCAGCCCACCTGAGCGGATATCTGTGCGCGACGACCCCTCCCAGGGCCTGCGCCCCCGCTCATCAAGCCCCTGCCCCACAACATTCATGTTCTCCATGTGCGCCTGCAATCATGGCAGGCTTGTCCGGCACTCGAGCTGACAAGGCCACATATAGGATCTCAAACGACCCCTGTCATGCCAGTGTCATCCTCTGTGTTTGTGTCTACCAGGTACCAGCTGTACCGCCTGCCCACAATCTACTCGAGCAGCACTACTGCAACTCCTGCATGAGGCTTGGAGCTGCCTCCCACAAGCTGCCACAACCCACACTGCACCACCATTTTCAAGCGCCCTACTTGGTCCTTGCTCTGTACCACCCACCTGCAAGATGGCGTGCACTATGGAGATGTTCCCAATAATGACCGCTATATGCAGCGGCGAAGAGCCAGGGACCAGGTACTCATCACCAATGTAAGCCTCGCCATCTGGAGACAAGCAATTAGGAACATGGCGTGTTCAAACGAGGCCAGATTGGCATCAGTAACACCCAGGTGTGGGTGGCACCGCTGCCTGGGTGCGCCGGGCAGAAAGCCGCCTCCGGGTCCTTCTACCCTGCAGCCTACTGGTGCATGCCGGCTTCCCTCCTGCCCATTGTCCAGTGCTGTTTACTCATTCTGCTCGGCTCCGACGAACCCCAGCTGCCGCCAATACAATGGCCCAGCTCCATCCAGCAAGGAATGTGCACAACTTGCATCACGAGCCTTGGCCCAAGGGACCATGCGCACCCAGCCTAGTACCCTAACCACCCCGATGTGACAGCGGCCAATGTGCAGCACTACCCTCCCCTCTGCCTACCCCACCTACCCACCTGTCTTGACCATAATGGAAGCCCCACCCCGAAGCAGTGCCTGCACGGCCTCCAGGTTGCCCGTCACCACAGCAAAGTGCAGCGCCGTCAGCCCGCCAAATGCACGCTGATCGATGAACCTGCGCCACCTCGCCTCATGGTGTCAGCTACTGCAGCGCTATCTGCTGGGTATGACTGTATCCTGTACATGCAGCCACTGCAGGCTGTCCTGCCAGCACAAGGGAGCATCCAACTGTAAGAAGGTGCGCCGCGATGTTGCCCTGCAACGCTAATCAAGGTAGGGTGGCCAGCAATCATCAACGATTAAGGTTTGCCACGGCGCTTGGCTTGGCATTAGTGAATCACATCTTCGTAAGTGAATACCCATGTGCATAACCCACCTGCATGTTTCTACTTGGATGTCTTGCACAACTACGTCTTTAAGCGCGCGGTAGCCGTCCTTGGCCTGCACCTGCACCGTAACAATTCCCACCTCGACCATCTTATAACTTAGGCTGGTCAAATGCAAATGGTGGAACAAACATGAGTTCACACCGAACGTCCACGCCATCCCGCAAAGCATGCTGCGGAGCACTTCACACCGCCGCAACACCCTCATTGCTCCTCACATAGCCGACCCGCAGCCCGCACCTGCGTATTCACGCTGCACAGCAGCCGCAGGCAGTCCACCTGGCCGCCCATCGCCGCATAGTGCATGCAGTTGCGCATGTGCACCCAGTCGCAAGCCAGGGGGTCAGCTCCCTCTCTCAGCAGGTATGCCGCCACCGCCGCATGCCTGCGCACAGCCACCCTACACAGGCCGATGATTCCCTGGGTCTGCCAAGCACAAGCCTATATGCCCAACTTGCACTGCACATATACCAACTGGACTGAACTGGTGCGCACGCACAGCACAGCAAGGCAGTCAGCTATACCTTCATCTTACAAGCGCAGCAACTGTCCACTCTTACACAGCCCATCCCTTGCTGCAGCTCCACTCAGTACTAGCCAGCGCCCTGCAGGCCGCTATCGAGAAAAAGGCAGCCCACCCCGACCAACAAACATGCACAGTTATACAGCTAACGAGAGCTCACCCATTTTCACAGGCCAGCATCAAGGCGGTCATGCTCCTGCTGGTGCGCTGGTTGAGCACTGTGGTGAGCAGGCCCTGCCATTTCTTCAGCAGGCTGATCTTCTTGCGGCCTGACGCCACAGCTGCCTCGGCCACCTTCACCCGCTGCTTGATGGGCTCGATAATAGATCGACAGACATCAACATAGCCCCCAGCTGCAATGATTTCAAGTCACACACTTGAGCGCCCCCAAGGTTGGGAGAATAAAGCAGACAGTGAGCGCTGGAGAGAGCCCTGAGCAGCTTCACAGGCACATGGGCTAAGCGCTGTGACCCACCTGCAGCTCGGTGGAGAGGGCTAAAGGAGTTGTTGAACCCAGTGTATGCAGCTAGCTGTGGTTTAGAGCACAAGATCTGCAGCCAGGCACAGACGGACACATCCGTGATGGCGCCAGTTTACAGGTTAAGGAACTCAGGAGGCTTGGAACCTTGCTAGTTGTTCTCACAGTCCATGCCAAAAGTTGCATGTGGCCCTTGCAGGGGTGCAGAATGAGAAGCAGTTAGGGAGCAGAGCAGGAAGCTGCCCGCTTGGCCTCCGTCACATGGCAATGACGATGGTACAGCGGCCGATGTTGTGCAGGCAGGGCGCACAAGCTGGCAAGCGGGTGACACTTGCCTCCGAGACCTCGTTTGAGTTCCCCTTCTCCGCCGCCTGGAGCAACTTGTTGGCAGCCCCGAACTGGCAGCCCAGCAAGACGCTTAGGGAGGCTTTGAAGGCCATATCGAAATAAGTGATCAATGGACGAAAAAACCCATAGAACAAGTCAGGGAAAGGTACTTGGCCAGGACTGCTGACAAGCTACCTTGCCAACGCGTAACGTACAAGCAGCAAAGGCATCGACTATGACAGGTAAATCTCAACACTTGTTGAAGGCGCCGGAAATAGACGGCAGGTGTGGCTGGCAGCGTTACACAATGCCTCACAGCGTCATCACCTAATCGTGATGCTCGGCCGAAGGTGTCATCACCGAACGTGTTCTGCATCCCATCCACCCATCCAATTTTGCAAGACTCCAAAGCCGGGCGAATCCGCCGCGGCTACACGAAGACCCCCCCCCCCCCCGCCCCCTCCCCCTCCCCGCCCCACACGGAACACCCACAACCCACAGACTACCCACACCACCAGAGACACACTGTTCTCTGTGGAGTATGGCTTACCCCTTCACCAGCTAGGAGGGGCAAGTAGCAAGTGCAGGACTGGGATGGAGAAAGAGTGGATCGTCCTGGTCACCGTGTGGTGGGAGTCTCTAGCCTGGCTCTCAACTAACCCCAACCAAGAGCTCTGTCAGGAGAGCTTTGTTAGGCCCAGATCGGCAACCGACGTCATTGCATACAGCTGGTGCGGACTGTAAGCTCAAGCCAGGCTTGACAGCCCTGGTAGGTGATTTTTGGTGACGGGTGCCGCTGGTGGCTGGGGAAGAGTAGGCAGATACGCACTGACAGTTCTCTTAGCACACGTACCCAACAGCTGCTCTTCACAGAACACGATTCGCACCGAGCATAACAGCTCAACACACAAGACGACGGGCAAAGAGCACTTCAGCTGCACTTAAAAAAAAACAGCTATGACCCAGTCAGAAAGGCTGCCTAGCACATGAAAGCTTGCGGCAAGGCTAGTGAGTCCTTGTGCATCAACAAGCGGCGAGGTCCTGCAAGAAAACTAATCTGAATGGCACTGTAGCACGACGACCGGAAAACTTGAATAGCTACCTGACGCCAAGCAGTGCTTTGAAAACTGGACGGAAACGTTGGCACGTACTCCTGGGATGGCCCAGCTACAGTACACTGCCCCCAGCTTACAACTCACTCCAAAGCCTGGTTCGCCCTTCCGTGAGCACCTGAACTGCTTGCACCCACCGAGCCGCCAGCAACTGCTACTGACGAGTCTTCTGCCCCATCATCAGCTAGTGCATCTCCCACGCTGCCTGCTCCGTCCGCCTGGCCGTCCTTTGGTGCATGCTCTTGCATCTCTTTCCCAGCTGCCTCAGCACCCAGAGCGCTGGCCTCACCATCCACCCCACTGGGTCCATGAGAGGGCCTCTCTCCGGTTGTGCTCTGTTCACTGGCCTTGGCAGCGACAGGCTCCACTGCCGGGCTGGGGGCCCTGCCAGCTGGTGCCGCCACGCTGGGCAGCGCAAAGCTTGCCGAGCTTTGCATGCTGAGCTCGCTGGTAGCAGTCACAAAGCGTTCCATGCTGAACGTGCGCGGCACAAACGACACGGCGGAGGGGTTCAGCGGGCCTGACAGCGAGCGGCGCTGGCCGCCAGAGGCAAGCGTGCGCAGCACCTCCAGCTTGGTCGCATCAATGGCAGCCTCTGACACCTCCAGCGAAGCTGATGCCACCGACAGCAGCGGTGGCAGCTGATGCGCCCCTCCTGGATGTGCGCTGCTGGCAGCATGCCCAGCCGCAGCTGCAAACGGTGAGGCTGCTGTGCCCAACGCCCCTGCTGCCGCGGCAGCTGGGGATACTTGATGTATTGCCCCCAGGGCTGCGGAGCCGGGGGCCAGCGGGTGCAGGACCAGGCCGGCCTGGGGCGGCAGGCCCTTGCCTCGGCCCATAGAGAAGCCACGAGTGCCATCAGGGCCCTGCGGCGGGAACCGTGGCATGTGCACTGAGGCAAGACACGAAGTAGCCAGGGCACGAGTGCGGCTGCTACTGTTGCCATAAAAAAAATAGGCGTAAGGCAAATGCCGGTTTGGCGTTGCCAGCGCAAATGCCACAATTGATACGAAACTAGGGCAGGCCAGAGATACACCCAGCACAGGTGCAGGCGGGCACACAGCAGTGCTGAGGGTGGAGAACGTGGTGGCCACTAGCAGCAGCCTGGGTAGCTTGCTTGCACCCACCTTGGGCTGCGCCTGCTTCTTGTGCTCGCCACCGGCCAGGTTGCCCACAAACTTCACCTGGTTGGGGTTGCGGTCAGGCAACTCCGTCTCTGCAGGGAACACCGGGCAACCGGGAGTTTGCAAGCCGGCTACGAGCGCCAAGCGCACGGTTGAAGGAAGAGAATCCATCAGACACAGTGTGCACTGGCCGCCAGGTAAGCTGCAAGCGCACAATACATCACCCCAGGTCCAAACTGCAGGCGCGACGCTTCGCCCTACCAGGCAACTGCCGTGCACAAGCCTGGGAGAGACAGGCGGACAAACAGCGCCAGGCAGCCAGGGCACAGTATCTCATGCAGCCCAAGCCCAGTTCGTCACCCAGGCGAGCAAGCCGGGGCACCAGATGTGTGCCTACCTGGCAGCTGGAAGTCCTCTGGCGCCTCCTTGGTCCGGCTGACCCGCTGTGCATTCAGCTCCCCCGTCTTAGTATGGGTGTGCAGCACAAACGCCACCTCGTCCCCCGGCTTGAGCTGGACGCCACCCACAACCTGCAAGCAGTACACGGTACAGCAAACATCATGTGCAATCCGCTGTTGCAGAAGGCATTGCTGTCGAGCTCCGCACTGCTGGACAACGGGACATAAACTCAACAGTGCCTGACTGTGACCGTACACTGCGTGTGTGTGTTCCCCGTGGTGTTGTGGCACATCAAACGGCAAACAGCGACTGGCAGCTGCCAGCAGCGCTTCATCCTACAAGGCGGCCAGAAGCTGAGACAACCAAGGCGTCAGCTATGCATTATCTGAAAACCCCGAAGCTGAGACAGCCAAGCAAGCAACCGCATGTCGCACAGGCCGTCGCTCATAAAACTGCTGTCTCCCCGCCCGCTTGAATACTTTAAGCCCCTTATCGCTCGCCGCGGTTGCCCCCGTCACCCGCCGCCCACCCAGCCACCCACCTCGTTGTTATGGAAGAACACCTTGCGCTCCGTCTCACTCCCGCCGGCAGGCTCCTTATATGTGATGAAGCCAAACTGGCTCTTGGTGGCCACCACCATGCCAGCCAGGCGCACCAGCGACACCTCCACTGCCCGCCTGCCAGCATGCTGCTGCACCAACGGGTTATTGCTGCGGGCGGCGGCCTTAGCGGCCTGCAAACCACTCACACATGGGGACCTATGTCACTCAGGGGCCGGAATTGTTCTTGCTCGGCTGCAAGCATCCACGCAGTCCCAAGATACGCCGTTACGAAGGTGACAGTGCTTGGAAGTAAAAATACTGAACCAGGTGGGCCCCAAGCAGAGAGACACGCCGGCAGCAAAGCGAACTGCATAACAGGGCCTGACACCAACTTTCAAGGTGGTCATGTCCCAGGCAGCCTTTGCCAAAGCCAGCAGTGCCCAATGCTCCCAGTGGCAGCAGACCTGAAGGTTGGTGGCTATGCGGAAGGACACGTGGTCTCCCGTGCGCATGGGCTGCAACTGGATGGCATCGGCGGCAGCAAAGGTGATCTTGGTCTTTGCGCCGCCCTCAGGAGGGACGTACTCCAACAGGCCGCTGGTCTGACCGTACTGCAACGGGGAGGTGCATGGCAGGACAAGCTGTGTCAAGAGCTGTGACACACCAGTCCGTGCGAGGGCATACAGCCCGCTGCAGGCAGGGGTGTAAAGCTCGTAGTGTTACCAGGGAGCATGGCATGTCACTGAAGCTCCAATGGGCCTCAGAACAAGGGAATAACTTATTCACTCCAGCAGCGGCAAGCACTGCGGCCTCCCGTAAGCAAACCAGGACAAGCAAACACGCTTTAGCACCGCCGGCCTGGTCATCCGTCATGCAGCGTTTGCTCAGAACATGTCTTAAGACATCTGCTTGGGTTGCACTTGAACTAGCACGGGTTGTCCCCCCTTGACAGGCCCACACACAGTACCCACTTGCAAAGCGCACCGCACATACCCAGCCCTGGCAGAGGCTACCCAGTGCCTAGGGCGCAAAACAGAACGCCCCGCCTGCGGGTGGCAAGACCCTCCACCCCACCTGCTTGGTGGGTGCGGGCTTCTCCAGCACCACTCCCCTGTAGGTGGCCTCGCTGATCACATCAAATACAACAGCCCCAGGGGGCGCCCGCCGGATGGCGATGGCGCTTAGCCTGCCATCCTGCCCGTCCCGCTGCACAGTGTACTCCACGTCCTCCCCCACCTGCAGCCCCAGGTGACGTGATGTCCTAAGTATAAGTGTAGCAGGCAAGGACCCAGAGCATCAGTGCACCCCGCCAATGTCAGTGGAGTTTGGCCATAACTGTTCGCTCTGTTGGCCCCGCCTGCCACCATCAACGGAATAGCGCTTCAGCGATAAGAGGTGCCGCCGTGGGCTATTCCGCCTGAGGATTGGTGCTGGCCGGCACTTGAAAGCAATTTGCAACAGATGTCCGGCTGACATATACCAGCTTGGGTTGCCTCCTGCGGGGCTCCGCAACACCACACACGCTGTCCCAGGCTAGCACCGGTGCAGCACCTATAACCCTAAAAAGGCTATTGCAGGAAGAGAACAACTAAGCTCCTAGTTGGCACCTTGAGCTCAGCAGGCGGGATGCCTTGCAGCTGCGAGAAGTGGAAGAACAGGTCCCCGGGCCGCTCCATCTGCCGAATGAAGCCAAACTCCTTCTTGAGCAGCGCCACGCGGCCCAGCTGGCGCCCCGGCGCCGGCGCCGTGACCACATGCACCACCGGCGCCGCCACCGACAGGGGCGCTGGGGCGTCTATCGCGGGCTGGGGCCCTTCATCATGCTGCTGCGCTGGCTGCTGCTGCGGCTGCTGATGTGCCTGCTGTGGGTGTGCGCTGGCCGCGCTGCCATTCTCGGGGGTAGCCAGTGCAGCCGCCATGGAGACTTCCAGTGACGGGGAAGGTGCAATGGACTGCAAATGAGGGAACAGGCAGCAGAACACCCAAGCTTCACACATGTGGAACCTTACTCCATGAGCAGGTGTCAGTCCCCCGCATGTTTACATTGCAGCGTTCATCTACTCGCTGTAAATCATGGCAAGGTAGCGGCTGAGCAAGTCGTGGGCAACTTGTGCAGGCAGCGCACCACAAGCTTGTCCTTGCTCTCTTCCCAACGGGGCTGGGACTCACCACAATTTGTCCAGCAGCCCAGACTACACCCCTCCTGCTGCTGCTCCTGCTGCCCCCCAGGCAGCCAGCGCAACTAACGCCCAGAAGTTGCCTAGTGGTTGATTGCAGCAGTCCTGCTCCAGCACCCACCTTGCCGATGAAGCGCACATTGATGGCCCGCCTGGCTCCTGTGCTGGGGTTGACCACCACCTCAAAGTCCACCTGGTTGCCCACCTCCAGCTGGTGGCTGCCGTCTGCAGCAATCGCAGTCGCGCAAGGCAGTCACCCCGCGGCTGCTGCTCACCTTTTGGGTCCTAGGGAGGCCCCACAAGGCACCCCTGCCAAGCATGCACAACACATGCAACGCTGCCTCTCCAGGTCAACGTCACAATTGCAAGCCTCCTTAGCCCACCAAGTGAGAAGCACAGGTGGCCTCCCTCCGCTTCCTCGCCCTCTTTGCTGCCCTAGCTGCACCCATCTGCCTGTCTGCGCACCTGTCAAGCGGTAGTTGCCATACTTGGCTTCGTACTGCAGCCCGTCAGGATCGCGGTACAGAATCACGCCATCGTCGAGATGGACGCTGCGCGCGCCCCGCGCCACCTGGGCCACGCTGCCCTGCCGCTTGCCTGTTGACGGGCACAATATGCAGATCTCGGCAGGGTGAACCCAGCTCAAGTGCACAGTCTCCAAATCCTCAGGTTGCTAGATGGAGTGGAATCCTCCGGGACCCTCAAAGAGTGCCTCAGTCACAACAATACTATCCGATCACCAATACCTTCCTGTGGTACTGTAAGAGCCAAGAAATTAATCGGGCCTGCCACCAAGCCCATTGCAACAAAACCTCTCAGCTGAATGGCACCCCTAAACACCAACACCGTCGGTAGGTAAAATGGCCTGAGAGCCCACATCACAGCCTGTAACATCTATCACCCGGACACCTAGGCACACACCCTGTTGGCTGCAAATACACCGCCAGTTCGTGCCCAATCACAAAAACAAACCCGCCCAGCCCACCTGGCAACCGCTCCTCACGCGCTTTCTTGGGCCTGCCTTGCCCCTGCTGCTGACCCTTGCTGCTGCCGCCGCCGCCGCCAAAGTTGGCATACTGCTGCGGCCCGCCCGGCTGGCCACTGCCCCGCCCTGCTGCCTTGGGCCACTGAGGCTGACCGCCTGCAGGCCCAGCCGCTGCCTCAACATTGCTGTCAGCAGCAGCTAAGGGGGTAGCAGTAGCTGAACTGGGGTCTTCCATGTCAGCAGGGGCAGCGACGGCGGCATCGCTGCTGGGCTTGCCTACAGGCTCGCCAGCTTCCCCAGCTGCCGCACCAGGGGCAGCCTCAGCAGCCTCGCTGTCCTTTGCAGTGCTTGGGAACGGACCGCCCCGCTGGGGCGTCGCTCTCCCACTCTCCTGCCCCTCCTTGCCGCCCAGCGCCGCAGCTGCCGCAGCAGCTGCCCTGGCTGCCTTTTCCTCCCCCCAGGTCATCGCTCCTCCACTCCTACCAGGAGCCTTCCCGCTGCTGTTGCCAGTGCCGCCGCCACTGCCACCGCTGCCGCGCCGGCCACCGACTGGCGGCGGCGTGCGGCTGCGCCTGTCCACCGGCGGTGTGCGGCTGCGCCTGTCGACGGGTGGTGTGCGGCTCCGACTTTCCACAACACCGCCCCCGTTGCCATGCTGCCTTTCCTGCTGGGCCCCTTGCTGTTGCTCCGCATCAGAGGAGATGCCGCCGCTGGCAACGGCGCCACCACGGCCCCCAGCTACACCAGCGCTTGCGAGTGCCCCAGGCAGGACCCTGACATCATAGGCCACGTCACGGCCGGTGGTGAGGTCCTTGGCAACGACGAACGAAACGCGGGCGCTGGGGCAGGTGTGGCCATCGGTGTCGCTGACGTGGAAGAAGTAGCGGGCGTCGCGGCTGATGGCCTTGATGAAGCCAAACTGCAGAGGCAGGCAGGGCAGGGACGGGAGGCGTGATAAGCCGGGCTTGCAAGCATCCTTGGGAAGTGTGAGCTACAACCACGGGACGAGGGCGTTTGGGAGTAAGAAGCAAGACAGCATCGCGACTGTTAGGACACCGTCAAGAACAAGGCAGGTCAGCAAGTCGCCGGCTCTAGGACACAACGCCTTCCGCAAACCACCTGGCGCGACAAGCATCCAGGCAACAATAGCACTGCGCGCAAGGGTGAGGCTCATCCCAACAAAAAAAGTGTACAACACCTGCAGCTGCGGGCTAAATGCAACCTCTGTATCTGCTGAACAACATGCCCCAGCCGCTAGCGCCTACCTTATCCTGGTGGGACACCACCACCCCCAGTTCCCGCTCAGCATCCTCGGGAATCTCTATCTGGTGCTTTCCCTTGTGCTGTTGGCCCTGCCCACGCCTGGGTTTCCTGTCCGAGGGCCCATGCCTCGGCAAACCGGGGCTGGACTCTGCCTTGGACTCACGCTCGACTTTCCCCTCGAGGGGAACAGGCTGGGGAACGTCGCCGCTGGTCATTGTTGTTGGCCCTGCGGGATCAGGACTGCTCATCACTGATCAGTCATGGCAGCCTGGAAAGCACACATCGAGTACAATTCACAAATAAATCAAGGCCAGCCTCCTGACCTAGGGTGAAGATAACCTGCTGAGCGTTGTGCCGTGGGTAAGGCAGTCGCCCTGCTTGAAGACCGTACACCAGACGAAGCCGTGTGCTTCGTCTGTTTCGAAGGCAGGTTGCCGGGCAGAAGGAGTGTGGGAACACTGCGGCTGCCAAGGTCCGCAACGGGGCATTTGTAGCCCCGTCCAGTGTGTGCAATCAGGCAGTACACACCCCAGTACAGGGCCAACCTTGGCTAGCTTCCCCACTTATATATCCAGGTTCGCTGTTAAGCATTCCTTCTTTACGTTGCTAGTGCCCTAAATATACCTGGGTTTCTACCAACACCACAGTCTACGGAACCGCAGGCCTGCATACCAGCTACCGCCCTGGCTAACAATACATACGGTGTTGACGTCTACTGAAGGACTTAGCGCGCCCTGGTCAGCTCAGCCTACCTAACCAACACACAACAAATTTCTTTACGTGGGGTACGGCCACCGAGCAGGGCGAGTTCACCCCACCCCACAGTCACGCCTTGCTCCATGCCAGCACAGCAAATGCCTGTGCGTCCCACAGCGAAGCTTGCACAGCCTCACAACTCTGTCACCCAACAAAGAGCTAGTACACACATAGCGCGTCGGCATCGCTGTTGCTGGCAAATCCTATGTGGCAGCCCAGCAGCTTGTAGGCCTCTTCAGTGGAAGTCACTGTCTCGGCCGCCGCCTGCCTTGGACTGCAAATTTGAAAAAGGAGAGGCAGGATGAAGTGCCAAACTACCAATGCCCACTCAGTCAAATACATAGCAGGTAGGCAAGCCCTTACTATCCAAACTCCCAGGTTCTGCCATCCTCCTTCAGCACTGTAGGTATACACCAAGCAGCAAAATTGAAGCAAACAAGCCAACCTCTCACCTGCAGAACATTATCTACTTCAATGCCTGCTGCCACCAGCTTGGGAACTCCAACCACAAAGCTGGTGCGCAGCGGGCAAAGCAACACCGACTGCATTACCACCCGCACCTGAAAGTATTTCACCACGAATTGTGTGGTCTCCAGGAAGCGCCGTGAGCAGTTGTCAAGGCATGCCTGCTCCCGCGAGCTCAAGTAGTTCCCTGCACCCAGGTAACCCTCGTGTTCAACAGCTGCTTACAGGGACTCACTGTACACAGAGGACTGGACGGGTGTGCCCTCAGAGGACACCAGTGGGATGGCTAAGGCTTCGTACTCGACGCAGCAAGCCACACACCTGGGTTGCCCACACACTTATCGAAGCATTCATCTGTTAGCCTTGCCACCGTCTGCTGCAACTGCGCCTTGGCTTGTTCCTGGACCAGGAACTGTGTCATCTGCGCGCTTGGTTGTCGCTTCCCTGCCTCAGCCGCCATAGCTGCCCCTCTCTGCAAGGCGGAGAAGGCAGCGGCTGTAGGTGACAAGAGTCGTGTCCCTGACACAAGGTACTGTTATACAGCCGAACTATACACCGTAGGCAGCATGGGGCTGCCAAGGCAGTCGCACATGCCAAGACCCCCACGCCCACCAACAAACCCAAGCCTGAGCTGAGCAGCCCTCCCTAGCAAATGTTTTCTTGTCTCATGCAGAGCTCTGATAGAGGGCCAATAGGTTGTGCATACCTGATATTACAAGGTTGAAACGAACTCAGCGATGGAGCCCTGCACGACTTCAGCTCTTTTGTACGGCAATTGGAACTGTTATATGCTGCTGAAGGCACACCATGAACCACCGGAATCATGCTCCAAGACAGTGGGGGTTGCGTGGGGCAAAAATCGACCTGATGGACCCCCCACTGGCCCAGAGGGCGCAAGTCGGCGATCGAGGCAGATGAGCTCTTTTTCCGCTGATCAAAGCACATGGAGGCAAATGGTGGAGGTAGACTTCAAGGCGCCGGCTGGGCCAGCAGCCCAGACTCTCAAGCTAGTGGCCGCCTACTGTTCCGTACAAAACAGTATTTCCATCAGTGTGGCAGACGTGGCTGATGTGGAGTTCAGTCATGGAGGCAGCAAGGCCTTTGGCCTCAACACCGCCTGCCGCTGCATTGCGGGCATGTCCCCTCTGGCAGAGCAGCTGCTGGGCCGGACACCAGAGCAGCAGGCCAAGGTATTTGTGCTGCCATTGATGGACGGGTCAGTGTTTTCACAAATGGCAGCAAGTTGGGCGCCACTGTTCCGGGCTGCCACCACACCGCTGTAGGCCGGCTGGGCTAGCCAAGCCCGCGGCTCCAGTCACACGTTACAAGAGACCATATGGGTGTGTTTACCAGTCTATTAAGCACTTCTGAAGGGGATGTTAGCTGTTTTGGATGTGCATTTGCGACCCCAGCATCCACAACCTTTGCAGGTGGCCGAGTGGCTCGCCTACCGCCACACCCAGCTGAGCCCCCTGATGGACGACAAGCTGGTCCGCATCAACGACTGGCTGCAGACACAAACCTTCCTCACCGGCAGCACACTGACCCTGGCGGACCTGGTGCTGTATGCAGCGGTGCAGCCTGCAGTGGTGAGTGAGTGCCACCGGCAGGGTTTGCAAGATGAGCAGGGGCAAGCCATACATGGCTAGACTGAAAAATGGTGAAAGTTCGCGCTCGGATGGGACTGGTGGAGCGCGGCGGGTGGGCAGCGTGAGTATGACGCTAATGTGTCAACAGTGTTAAGTGTCCTGCGGTCCTTCTGCGTGAATGCCTAAGTTTTGGCAAGCAAGCCTGGCCCACGGTGATCACAACTGCACGCAAACTTTGGATTCAACACACAGCAGTAGTCCAAAACTCCTCCTACATGCCCTAGGGCTGCGCCGCTGCTCCTGCAGTGTGGCTTCCCCGTGGCCCAGCACCTGCACTTTGCCAACCTGCTCCGCTGGTACGACTTCCTGCACCACGCCGCCGACCGCACGGCCGTGTTCCCGCCAGCCACGTTCGCCAAGCCGCGGTTTGTGGCGCCGCCGCCACCCCCCGCACCGCAGGTGTGGCTGGTGCGCATGCACAGGTCCAGGGGTCACCCAATCGAATCCCATGATGCCCAGCGGGAACCTGCGGCCCTCGGTAACTGAGGACACATGTAGCGACACGAGGCTGGCAGTCAACATCCCTGCAATCACCAGCAGCGAACAGCTGTCTGGATACACGATGCAACTTGAGAGTCCCAGTTACTGTGCGCTGTTTAGCTGGGGCTCAGTTGGGACTCTGGTACTGGTGCTTGCAGCCCAAGGCTGAGGCAAGTCAGAGCTCTGCTAATGGCAAGGGGGCAGCTGCTAGCGCCAAGGCAGACAAGAAGGCTCCTGCAGCTGTCGCCGACTCAGTAGCCCAGCCTGCAGCTTCTGTGGCAGCGGCGCCTGCAGCAGATGGCACGGCTGCAGCCCCTGCAGGAGCTGAGAAGAAGGTGAGCTGTGATTTAGTGCCGGCACGTTGCATTGTGGCGGCGGCTGCTTCCAGGCAGGCAGGTGGACGAGCTTGCCTTGGCACTGTCGAGGCACTGGCAGTGCTCTTGCTCGCTGCACCGGGCGTGTGGCTTTTGGGAACATGTTGGTGAAGCTCCCTGGTCATTTCCAGTTGTAAATGAAGTAGTCCCTGGTCGCAGGATAAGAAGAAAGAGAAGAAGGAGAAGGGAGGTGGCGCTGCCCCTGCTACGCCCGCTGTGTCAGCGGAGGCGCCAGCAGGAAAGGCCAGTGATGACGTAGCAGTGGACATGCTAGATATCAGGTGCGATTCCCGCCTGAACTACGCGAACACTTCCAGGGGCCATGTCGGGTAGGCTGTCATGTGGCAGGGTGCAACATGTCCCAGTGGTGAAGTCAGCGCAGGAGCGCCCGCTGTCGGCGGAGCAGGGTAGCCTGGCTGCTGCGCTCTCCCCTTGCATCTCAGTCACAGCCAGGCGACAAGCTTCCCTTAGTAGGTCTTCACTACCTCTAGCCATTGGTGCGGTGTACCACACAAAGCTGGCTGGCTGTGTGCAGGGTGGGGCAGATAGTGAAGGTGGACCGGCACCCCAATGCAGACTCGCTGTATGTGGAGGAGATCGATGTGGGGGAGGACAAGCCCCGCCAGGTACTCGCCCGTCCCTGAGGCAGCTGCCAAGCTGCACTGCAGCAGCCATGTTTCCATCGGCCACATGGGCATGCTCAGCATGACCCCGCTGTCATCTGCTCTGCGTGTGCTTTCATGGAGGTTGTGTTTCACACGCAAGTATCAGGCTTTGGACTGAGCAGGTCTCCAGCGCGTGCTGAGCAGGGTTCCAAGCATCACACTATCAGCAGCATCAGCCACTCCACTTGGGATCCGGCGCGTCATTGTGCTGCAGATTGTGAGCGGGCTGGTTAAGTTTGTACCAGTTGAGAAGATGCAAGGCCGGCAGGTTGTGGTGCTGCTCAACCTGAAACCTGCCAAGATGCGGGAGGTCATGTCCTACGGCATGGTGAGGCAGCAGTCTGTCTGCAGATGTGTCCTGCTGCATCTGGTACCCTGCTGGCATTCTGTGGTGCTGGGGACGTGCTTTCATCCATGGGTGTTCTGAGGCAAAGTATTGCCGGCAGTCTGACGCCGGCCTAGTAGGGTGATGAAGGAGCTCACGTGGACATGAATGCCCTTGCCCTTGGGCTGCAACATGGGAGGATACCCATGGCACCCACGCACGGCCTGTGAAATTAGTTGCGTCGGCATGGCTGTTTACATCCACGGATCAGCTGGGGCTGCGCTAGGGGAAAAGTGCAAGGTAATGTGAGGCATCACCATCGGATTCGTGGGCATGCAGGTGCTATGTGCTTCCAATGATGCCCACGATCAAGTCGACCCCATCATCCCACCAGAGGGGGCCGCAATAGGGGAGCGCATTACCTTTGAGGGGTGAGTGTTGGTTGCTGCGCTGCTGCGGCATGCGAAGGTTGTCATACTCACTGGTTGCAACTATTAGCTGCACATGGAGCTGCTGGCAGCTTTCTTGACCAGGTGACAATGGACGGCAAACCCATAGGTTACAAGGCACCTCTTGCTCTAGGTGATTGATTCTCAGGAAGCTACAGGAATGTAGACAGTGCAGGACACAACTGTGGGTCAATGCGTCGTTATAAGCAGGTACAGTCGCGAGCCGGAAGCTCAGCTGAGCCCCAAGAAGAAGCAATTCGAGCGCATTGCGCCCGACCTTGTGACGGATGCAAGTGAGTATGAAATACCTGCAGCTTGCAGATTCACCTGGAGACGTGCTTGCATGGCCTTGCTCTAGTCTAGTCTAGTCTAACAGCGTACTGCCACCTGACCATGCTGAGTCCCCCAAGTGGGGCTAACAAAAAGCCAGGATGTACTATGCCCACAAACCACAAGATCCAAGTACCAATTCTTAATGGCATGCACCACCCCGTCCGGAATGGCCTTGCTCTGGCTGTGTCGTAAGGCATGCACTGTTGTTTTGCCAGCGCACTGATGCATAGAAAGCTGTAGGTGCTGCTGCTGGCTCGTAACGATCTGCAGCTAGCCACCTCCGTATGGCCGTGCATGCTTAATGGCACACAAGCTGTCTGCTGCAGGTGGGCTGTGTACCTACAAGGGTGTCCCTTTCATGACAAGCAAGGGCCCTGTGACAGCCACCATTCCCAGCGCTCACATCAAATAAGGGTCGGCTGGCTGCAAGCGTCAGAAGATGCTACCTTAGTTGGCATGTAGACTAGGTGGCCGACCCCGCTGGTAGCGGACCAGTAGCGGCTGCAACGGCCGGCCATCTAGCTTGGCTGTGCATGCACTGGCCAAGGGCATGGCTGTGTGCCCAAACAAGGTGTAAGGGTGACCGTTGGCATTGGAGCGGAGGCCTCAAGTCACCTAGTCAGCAGCTTTCAAGCTGAAAGCTTGTAAAACAGCTTACAGAAGCATGCGTTGGATGGAGATGGCCATCAAATGGGAACCCCAGAGCATAAAAGCATCGGCCGGATCACTGCAATGTGCCTTCAACTCTGTTCGCACGACCAGCCACCCTGACCAAATCGGAACTAACATTACCCAAGATACAGAGCATAACTGCATAGGACCCTGTCAGCCCAGTACCTCCTTTCTGATCGCATTAGCTGCCACCCTAAATAATCACCCAGCTGGCAGCCCGCCAACTAGCACTTCGTAATATTACAGGGTTATATTTAATCCTATGTATGTACTCGAGCTTGGCGACCCCACCCAGGTGCACTCCTTTGTTCTTAGCACTGCTCCTCACTCCGTGGCGCACCTACAACGAAAACCTTGCAATTCTTAGTCTCACTGCATGAGTGGATGGTTCTCAAGCTCGCTGCGCCCGCGCAACCGAGCGCGCTTGTGCAACCAGCCTGAAGGCCGCGGCTACATCTGACTAGGGGGCTAGGTCTCACTTAAACCTTACCAGGTAAGTCGATAATCTTGTACAGCTTGATATTCCTTAGGGTCGTCAAGGTTAGCTGTGAGTGAGAAATTGCGATCACCACGACCGGTTGGTCATGTCGACTGACAGGGAGCAAGAGCGGCCAGGCGGCTCTACTGAAGGCCAGGGCCCCATGGGAGGCCTAGGTGCCGGCGTGCTGGGGGCAGGAGGACTTGCAGGAACCGCTCTAGGGGGTCTGGCATCGGCTGTGGGTGGCTCCCAGCCACGCAGCTCAGCTGACACTGATGTACAAAACAAAGGAACAGGCGAAGCTGAGGCCTCTGCCATCAAGCCTGTTCGCGACATAGGCCCGGGCGCCGGCGCACCCGCAGGCAGCCAAGAAGTGCCCGCAGCTGGGTTTGGCCATGGCAGCACCGCCAGCGGCACTCCACTTGCGGGCGGCGGCATGGGTGGAGCTGGCGCCGACCTCAGCGCGGCAGGGCAGGATGCTGGTAGGTTGCGTATGCTGGGCTGCTTCATGCTGTGCAGGTTTTCAAGTGTGCAGTGTGTTGTCGTTGCCAGGTGGCTTCTTCAATAACTTGCCGTGCTTTCCTTGGTGCAGGAATGAAGTTTGCTGGAGATCGCTGACTCCTCATGAACCCTGACGCTTGCAAGTGATCGTCTCGGACCTGCGTTGCACAGGCAGCTACACCAAGCTGCGGCATGAAGGCTGTTTTTGTGCTGGGGTTAGATAGCATTGATGCTGATACTTTTGCTTCTCTGTCGCAGAGAAGATTGGTTATAGTATGTAGCTGCACACACCAGACAGGATATTACACAATCAAGCGTAAGAGCAATGCCACTGCAGCCTGTACCTCATACATGGATAATTGGACAGTGTTGATGTTCCGTACGCCCTTTTGTTTCAATGGTAACGCATGTGACTGGCAGCCCGCCTACACAGACTGCTATGCGACTGTTTATTTAGTGTGTCGGCATGCTGGCTGGGACGGTTGACTGAGAGGCCCTGGGGTAATATATATAGGCAACAGAGGATGGTCGCAGCCGTGAAGAGACCCTAATCGAGCATGGAAGCAAATGCATATCCTTTGCGCCCAACCTTACATGCTTCAGTTATGCCTATAAGGGCGTTGTTATTAAGGATACGTGTTGCTAAGATTGTGGATAGTGCTGAACTGGCTATGCTTGGGGTCTGGCAGTTAGTATAGGACGGCCTGAAGGGGATGAGGTCTGCTACACTGTCCTTCACCCCTCAATGCAGTGATCTGTCTTTAAGTCCTGACGGTTGAGGAGTCAGGAGCCCTTGCCCTCACCCCCGCTCGTTGTGTCCTCCCTGCCCTGTAGGGGTAGCCATCACCCTTGTGGAGGTAGCTTGAGCAGTTAGGACTCCTAGGAGTTGTCCCTTGGCCCTAACTGCACCTCTTACTCCCACACGCGCAATGAAGCTATCATATACCATTCGCCGGCTTGCCGCCAGACCCTGCATCCTCTCCTGGTTTGCGCCTGCGCCAATGACTAATAATTTGATAACACAAGAATCCTGCGACAACCCTGCAAGGCCTGCTGCAAAGAGAACCAGACCACGAACCAGGCAACATGTTTCTGCGGCTTGCGATCCTTAAGGGCAAGTTGCCTCTGTGCTCCCTGTTGAGGCTGGCCATATGCATCGCCTGTTTCAACCCAAGGGCACGATCAAGAAGAGCGCAAGGTGCAACCAAGCCTATCTGGCTCGTTGTCGCCACAGCGCTGCAGGTGGGGTGATATTGGCCTGTCAGCGTGCATGCAAGTCCAGTGCTGACCCAGTTTGGCCAGCCCAAAACAAGTGGTTTGCCTGCCCACTGATGCAGGCTGGCATTCTACCAGGACACAGGTTGTTATTGCGTTCTTGCAGCAGAGGTGTGTCAGGAAACAGCCAGCAGTCTTGTGCGGCAAGCAGCACGGAGCACATCACCCAACAAGCAGAGTGCGCTTGTCAGCGCTGTGAGAAACCGCACGCAGCGACAGGAGAAGAATACCCCCGACTATCCCTTGAACTGAGAGCGCTCCTGACATATGCGCGGCTCGGTACATGCAGCTCGGAGCTTCCTGCATGGACCAAAGACGCAGCGTCCCCAGCGGCCTCAACAGCCTCAGCGGCTGGTGTGATGCACACAACATGCTGAATGCTTGCTGCAAATAACGAAACGGGGTTCATTAAAGAACTCAAGAACTGTTGGTCCCTTTCCAAACCAGGTGTACTATATAATGCTTCAGCCTTGTGCGCCATGCGACTGGGCTAGGCAGGCAGGGTTCAGAGGATATACCTCTGCACCTCCATTGACAGCTGCTCGTTTTCCTTGGGTGTATCAGTTTACCTCCTGAGCTGGTAGTGCTTAGTGGTGCTGGCAAGTGACGTGCCGAGAGTTATGCAGGCAGCGAGCCGGCTATTACAGCTTATCCCTCACGTTTCGCTTTGCGGTCATGGCCTGTACGTTGCTTTATCCAAGGTGTGAGGATGGCAAAGTGCAAATTATCAGGAGCCAATGATAGGGTTGAACCTAGAATGCTTGACGATCAGAGACCATAGTACATCACTGGCTCTGAGGCTGGTAGGCTTCACCGAGTATATCAGATCTGGTGACACGAAGCAACAGCAGCTGTTGCAGGTGTGGAATGCATCACAGGAGTTCTGCTTGGCTGGTACCTATCAGCAATATATTAGCTAGTAATAGGGCGCCTGGACCTGTACACCTGCTCTCATGTAACAACATATATGTTGCATATACATGAACTGTCCAATGCAGCGTAACAGCTAGAGATGAGCTTCTGGACGTAGGCGCCTGCTCTCATGTCAACCACACATGAACAGCCCATTTACACAGTTTTGAACACGTTAGGGCAACAGCACCGTAACGTGTTTAATGAAGCACAGCAAAGCCTTTGCACTGCCACCCTCAAGCCCTTACTATCAAGCGTGCATATCCATTCTTGACACACCACCATATATGCATAATCTACACCTTAAATCTTTCATTAGCAAAGCATACTATGTTCACATGACGCAACACGTTACACAAGACAGCTCAGGCACCACTCACACACGACTCTCACAGCCCAAACACTTGGCGCTAGAACCATTTGAGATAGCAATGCCACACCAAGAAGCGCGTAATGCCGCACAGAGCTGGCTGATGGCCAACTCGCAACAACTCAATCCTCAAGCCTGCATAAGCTTATTTGGCAGGGGCTTTCCAGTCTTCTGCTCAAGCAGCCGGACAGTTTCATCGTAAAGACGCCTGCAGCACCCAAGACTGCTGTTGGTGGCGGTGCAGTGGCGTCCCGGTATGAGCACAGAGATCAGTAGACAGCTATCCAGTGTTGATGTTGGCAGTCCGCTGTGCTGGTTATATTGCAAAGAGGCAGTGCAAGCAATCATTGTCCCACCTGACACATCCAGAGTCTTACAACAGCTACCCCCAAAGGAGCAACACACAGCTACTATTTGACCTTTGAGGTTATGTGCCACCATGGAGGACAGTCACCAGTTACCTTGCAACACAGGGACACAGATACTGGCTGTAAATTTGGCATACTGACCTTTGCGACGCAGCATCGTGCGCCAGAGGGTTGATGGGTGACCAGCGCCAGTCATTGAAGAAGGGCAGAGGCACTCCCAGGTAGGGAGGCCCGTAATAGCCCCATCCCTTGCCTGCAGCAGCAATGGGGCCAGCAGCGGAGGGTGGCACATGCAGCTTTCAGTGAAGACACCAGGGGCTAGCATAGAGTTGTCAAATTCCACCGGTTTTATAGTGACAAGCCCCCTCCTTGGGTGCAATCTCCCGCACCGCCTCAGTCAGCCATCAGCACATGCACCAGCAATTGGGCCCCTTTTACAGATGCTGGACGGATTCATGGCTCCGACCGGTAGACCAGTAAGTGCTGCTCGCTGACTTGCTGCCTTGAGGTTCCACAACCCCAGGTGCACAGAGCCTGCTGCTGCTGACCTTGTAGCTCAGGGTCGGATGCGGCGCGCACTGTGCTGATAGCCCCCCGCTCAGCCGACTGGCCCAACAGCCGTGCACCGGGGCGGTTGATCCATGTCGCAGGTTTGGACCAGTCGGCCTTGTCGAACAAGGGGGTGTTCACCAGGCCGGGCTGCACGGAGAAGACATCAATCCCAGTGCCCTGCATGGCCAAACACAGGTCTGTGTTGGGCATTTGCGACTAGTAGGACACATACCAAGGTAGACTGGCAGAGCAGCAGATTTTCTTATCGCAATGTCCACTGGACATTCCTCTATAGAGAGTGGCACGCTGGGTAAAGCCTGGGGAGAGGAGGCGCGCGCAGGCTGGTTAGGCACGCCAAGAAGTATGGCTGCTGCAAACGAGGTTCCCAAGCAAGGCTCCAGACAGAGAATTGAAAACATTAGTAAGGCGGGAAATTGTTCCTGTCCTGGGAAACACATGTGTAGGACTTAGGCAATACCAGCCTGGCATACACGCTGACCGTCGGTTACATTCCGCACCCGCAGGCGACGCTGCATCTCGCGTGCGGCCATGATGCTCATGACCTTGGCCGAGCAGTACATGAGCAGGCCAGAGTCGCGGGCATACTCCCCCCTGCAGAGGATCGCAAGCACAAGAGGTGGTGTACGGACAGGACTAGATAAGATATCATTAGGGTACACTCCACTCTGCGACTGCTGAGCCCCTTGGCGATGCCTTTATGCCAAAGATAGGCCCAGTCTTCCCAGCCCCCACCACTCCTTTGCTCCCTGCCAACCTTGTCGCCAAGCATACAGCAACTAGGGGGTGCAGGCAGCCCCAAGTCAGCTACCCTGCCTTCCTGGCATGACCGTGCTATGGTGACTCAAGTGACTCACCCAATGTCGTCCCAGTGGACCCTCCCCAACTGCTCGTAGGCTGAAGCCATCCACACAATGCGGCTTGGGGCGTTTGCTGCAGCCAGGCAGTCAGTACGGCAACCACTGGAATCTGTGGCAAGCCACCAGCACGCAGGCCAGCCAGCCAGCTTTGAAGCGGCGTGCAAACAGGCGTGCAAACAGGCCTGCTGCACAAAACGGCCCCTGACCCTGCGAGCAACCCCTGCCCTTGAACTATCCACCATTCCGGTTTAATCCTTACACATGTGATGGTGCTAACTTGAAGCCATTGTTCTGCATGCTGGTCGCTGCCGGCTTATCCTGCTTTACGGCAGTGGTTCACCTCGTTGTGCAAGCCTGACCCACACACCTCGGACCAGCGGCAGCAGCAGGTGTGTCAGATAGAAGTGGCCGATGTAGTTGGAGGCAATGGTCTGCTCAAACCCGTCAGCTGACCTGCAGGCTGAGTTGCGCACACGCTCAACACAAGCCTGTCCCAAGGTATCTCCACGAAAAGCAAATTGGGCCCACTGGACAGCCTGGAAAGAGCAAAGATACAGCAACAACACAATCGCTGCGACAGCAGGTATTTTTGTACGAAGCAAATAGCCCGCAAACATGCTCGGCTCTGGTGGTCAGCCAGCAAGTAGCAAGCAACATGACAGAAGGCCAAAGCGGATGACTATAACAGCACGCTGGGCAAGGTGACACAGTGTCAGCCACCCTCACCTCTGGTACTCAGTCAGGAAGGTACCCGCATCCATCACCAACACATCCAGCCTGTCGTGGTGCTCCTTGAAGTGGTCTGCAAATTTCTGGACGGCGCTGCACCAAACCATTACCACAATGTCTGACATTGAGAAGGCTGCACGGCTGGCACAGCCGATCCAGTGGTGCCACACAGGGGTACGCCACTCCAAAGTCACCGCAGCAGATACCAAAAGCTAGGTGCGGGGTTCGGCCTAGATACGCCAGTGGGCTCCATGCTTGCAACAGGACAATAAATTGCGACTCCTCCGCTACAGCTTATTGATTGATCGCCCGTCATGATGTGCTGTGGGTCCACCAGGCACCCACGTCAACTTACAAGACTAGTAGCAGGTGCTGTCAGCCCCTACCTCCTTGCATAAACCCCCCGCTCCACCGATGCTGCGTCTCTGCTAGACAATTATGAATGCCACAGTGCACACCAAACATACCTGAGTGATGTGAGGTCGCACTGCTCGAACTTAACATTTGGATTGTCGGGCGCAGCACGCTCTATCTTCCTGTCCGCACTGCAACAATACAACGGCAATGGGCAGCCGTCTAGCTACAGAAGGGCAACTTGGTTTCACAACAGCTCTCGCAACACTACCCCATTTCGTCTGTTGCAGAAAGGAAGCAGCATCGCTTGAGAAGAGACAACTTTGACCGAATCCAAGCTGCCCTTGGGGTCAAAGCAAGTGACCTCAGCGCCGCCGGTGCAGCTTGCACTCCAGGTTGGGGCAGTGCAAGTCAGGACTTGCCTCTGGCCCTTCGCCACATCAAATCCTAGTACTGTGCACTTGGCTCCCTTCTCAGCCAGCATCTGCACGAAGAAAAGTGCAACTGTTGCTGCCTGCCAAAGGTGCACTGCAAGGCATCCAGGGATCACATACAGCTGGAGTGTCAGCACCGCCCACCTTCGTTGCCTCAAGACCGATCCCTGAGGTTCCACCAGTAATTAAGATCTGTTTCTGCTGTAGTGACCTTGGCACCCTGGAGGCGTTCAGGGTGCCCTCGCTCGGCCGCACAGCCGACATTCTCACCGTTGCTGCCATCGTGCTCAGGCTGCGTAACAAATACCGTAAACTGCTTTCAACTTTCGTTCCGAGAAAGTAGTAAGCCGGCCTACACTCCCAAGGTGATTATGCTGGCAGAGCACCAGCCGCCCTTCCCTTCCAATGGACTTAGCCGCCAGCTTCCCAACAGTGCGGTTGGCAGCAGGCTGGGCTTCGCGTGGAATGGGTGGCAAGGGGGTGCATGCTCAAAGTTCGATCATTGGGCACCACAAGGCTAGGTGGACGAAACAAGCTGGGTGCTGGCCTTTATGCCATGTAAATGCCTGGAGCAGAGAAGCCAGCCTTGCTGAGCAGCATGGCCGCCTGGGGCCGCCCTGCTGTTACCAGCCTACTTTCCTGGGAACATTCCTGGGTCTTTTGCAAATCCAAGTGCCGGCTGGAGGTACACAGGACAAACCTTCCTTCAGGTGTACCATACTCCGTCTCAGCACACTGGGTTGGGCAGACCACAAACCGTGGAAACCGTGGGTCAGGCAATAGCATGTAGGCTAGCAACCGAGGGAATGCAAGCAACATCAGAGCCAAGCCGAGGCTTGGCCCAAGCCGAAACTTGGGAGGAAGAGGAAAAAGCACATACAGTCTGGAGCAGGGCTGCATACGATTAGCCAATACATTACACAAAGTGTACAGTTGCTGAGGAATACCATTAAGGTAGGTCAGGAGACTAGCAGGTCTCGAGGCGCTCTTGGTGCAGGTCTCAAGTGTCGCTCCAGCGCTGGCCAGTCACTCATGCGTCACTCATGTCACAATAGTTGGCGTGGCGTTAGCACCCTCCGTCCACAGCCTGTGCTGCTTCCTTGCCAGGGCTGCCGTCCTCCGCGTCGCTGTCGACGGCACGGACCTGCATGACTGGACAACAATCCGTAAACATGCTTGCCACGGGGAATGAGGCAGGGAACAAGCAGTTGGTTGCGTCAGCGATGGAGGCACATGAACGACCTGCACAGCCATCCCTGCTCTGCTTGCCTTATTCACACCAAAACAACATGCAGACATGCACCCAACGGCATCTTCGACACCTGGGCCCACACAGTTTGTTAGGCCAGCAACCCCCGCAAGGTCTGACGACCTCCACCAGGGCCCACGCACCTCTGAAAGCCGCATGTAGTGGTGGCGGCACACCGGCACATACTTGTCAGCACCACCCACCACCTCCTGCTGATCGTCAGCCGCGATGCGCAGCGAGAACAGCGCTGGCCTCAGGCCATGGCGCTGCACTGACCCAGCCTCTGCCTCCGCCACGGCCTGCCCATGCACAAGGTGCTTGCCGTCAGCACTACCTGCCCCTGTTGCTGATGCCGCTGCTGTGTTTAGGGGTCCTGGCAAGCTGCCGCTGGCGGCAGACCCACGGTGATGTCGCTGTGGTGGCTGGTGGTTGGTCGCCTCACGCAGTGGTGTGCGGTGCGAGCTGTCCAGGACGGAGGGCCCCCCAGCTACCTGCTGCTGCAGCTGCTGTTGCTGCTTATGCTGCCGCTCCTCCTCGTCCTTATGGCAGAAGGTGCACCTTGCCGTCAGCTTAGTGACAGTGTCGGCAAAGGGAATCACGTCAAGGATCTGCAGACAGGTCCAAGACGTGGTTGAATCGACCTTCCTGCTGACACTGAATTTGTGATAGCATCAGCCCTGTTGAGTCAACAGGCCTTCCCTAGACTCTAGGCAGTGCGGTGACCGCAGCAATGGGATATGTGAGTCAGTGGGGATGAGAAACCAGAGACCATGGCTGGCTGGGTTCAGCCCTCTCAAGTGCGGATGCTCTGAGGCATTGGCATTTTCATGGTGAGCACCCTCACCTGGCCAAAGCGGCGGCGCTGGAAGTCGCCGTCGAGCCCCGCCACAATCACATGCTTGGCCTCGTGGTCAGCAGCAGCAGCACAGAAGTCCACCAAATCCCCAAAGAACTGGGCTTCATCGATGGCTATCACCTGCGCAAGGTGTGTGGTGCGAAGAGTGGCTAGGCACCAGTCGTGCTGCACTTAGCAAACAACTCGATGGGAGCCTAGGGTTGGATAACAAGTGCCTTTCTGTACGCTGCCACCATTCACCCAAGGTTGGCCGCAACGCCACTCAGAAATCAGGACTCCTTCTTTCCAGTTTTAGTCACAACAACTGTGTCCGGTGGTGTCGAAAATAACAAGAAAGTCCCTCACCTGGAATGAGTGGTAATCCTGCCCTGCTGCCCGCTTGAAGTCTGCCAGGCTTGGCACCGAATAGCAGGGCTGCAGTGGATGGAAAATGCCAATATGGAGTGCTCGCTGCAAAACTGGACAGGCATAGACCAAATCCGACACACTAGCAGTGCAGAGGACCCCAACATGCCAGCGCTGATATCACATAGCAATCTGCTACCCTTCGCAGACAGCAGGAGACTGCTGTGACCATAGGAGCGCCGCCGCCTACCTGCCTCAACCCATCATGGGTAACAACGTGGGACAAGTCATAACGGTTGTCCTTGGCCGACTTGACCACTGCCACTTTGAGACCCCGCCGCTGCTGCTGCTCCACCCGTCGCAGCAGTTCGGTGGTTTTGCCAGCAAACATAGGACCAAAGATGAGCTCGATGTAGCCGTGCTGTGGAGCCACTGGAGCACCTGCTGTGCTAGCGTGAGCAAAACATGGGTGACTTGTAATGCCCTCCTCTTCCACTGGTGGAAGCCCTGCAAGCGCCCAAGGCCGGGGAATTCAAATCATCTGCTTTAGGGCACAGGGAGAGCCAGCCAGTGCCTGCCACTTACCAGCTTGAACATGCAACGCCCGCTGTATGGCGTGCAACGGAATCATGTTCTGCCGGCTGCTGTAAGTTACATATAACCGTTGACGCAGGAGGACAGCGGCTCTGCTAAATAGGCGAGGCCCGTTGTGGTATCTCAGCAATGGTATCCAGGTCATGTTGCAGTGCTACCCCACTACGGTGCCAGGTGCAAAGAGGTCAGGACACAAAGGATATCATAAGTCCCAACAGGAGCTACACGACACCACATGCCGACATGCCACGGGATTGGCACCAGGAGGCTCAAAGTGTCAAGAAACGACGCAGTCTGGGAACGTCAGTCAATCTTGAACCAAGTCTAAATTTAACTTGAGAGGTAGATACGCGGAAGAAGGAACCTTGCAGGACCATGACTGCATTCCAAGTTTCCCGCCGCCAACAGTCTGAGCTGCCTGTGGAGGCAGGCTCGTGCAACTAGTTTTGCATGCCGACATGGATCATAGCGAGGAACTCCAGGGTCGCCCTGATTTGCAACCCGTCGTAGAGCACTTGGTGCGGTTGCAGGTAGGCAGCAATCACCTCAATGCTATTACCCAGGTTGCCAGCTAGCCCCTGAAGGGTTTGTGTAACCTTGGATAGGTCCCCTATCTATGGGTAAGAATTCAATTGATAGCCTTTAACCTGCTGCTAATACTGTGCAGGCGTGCGCCTGCTGCTGCCTGCGTGTAGCAGGCATCCGCAACCCTCAGCTCTACGCCTCTGTCGGCGTATGTAGCCCTTCCTGCATCCTGCAGCTGGTCTCCTCTTGCCAGAATTTATCAAATGGCCCAGCCTCAGGTTCAGAGGCGCTGGTGGACGGGCCCAAGCAGCAACAAGCCCCCTTGGTGACGGCTGCTGCAAAAGGTCGGAAGCGGCCGCGTGATGGGGAGAGCAACACAGCACATACAGCTAGTAGCGAAGCTGGGCCTCTCTCAGAACCACTCTTGACAGCAGGGGCAGGAGCAGAGGCCAGGCCTAGTGGCGATGCCACCGCTGCCTCCTGCCCAGCCCCCTGTCCTCTCTGCTTTGGTCTGCTGCCGGCACTGGCTCTTCCTCGGCATTTCCCAGGCAGCTCCAGCCTTTGCACTGCGGCAGAAGCATCAGGCGTGGCGCTGCAAGTGGTGCTGCCGCCACCGGCCTGGCAGGACCCACCCCTGCGCTACCTGGCACCACAATCAGAAGCTGGGGCGGCAGCGGGCAGCTATGGTGCAACAGCATCAGACGCAGCTGCAGTCGGGGCGGAGGCTGGTGTGGCTTGTCTTGATGGCAGCTCCAGTGCAGCGGCAAGTGTTGCGGGGCCGACACTGGAGCAACACCAGGGCAGCAGAGAGGAGTTGGGTGGAGAGTTGGGGCCTGGGGAAGCAGCAGCAGCAGCAGCAGCGCTGGCGCTGGGGTCTCTCTCGGCGCCAATACCCTGCTCCAGCCTCCGGGAGGCAGCCCAGGTGCTAGCAGCCGAGTTCGACTTTGGCTCCAGCAGCGGCCAGGCTGGCATCTGCCTTGGCGGTACAGGAGTACCCCCTGATGTTGCATGTGCAGCTGCAGCAGGCAGAAGTGAAGCACATGCAACAGGAGAGAGTGAGGCAGCAGCATGTGGTGGGTTTGCGCTGGAGCTCAGCCTGCCGGCCTCCCTGGCGGTGCGGGCGCAGGCGCTGTGGTGGCGGCTGCAGAGCCGCTTGGGCTCCGAGGTCCTGAGCGCTGCTGGCATCAAGGGGCGGAGGAGCATCATTGGTAAGCCCACGGTTGGTGGATGGGAGGACCATGCTGGGGAGGCCTGATGGCAACCTTGGCAAGCGCACACACATACACACACACACACAATGTGGGCAAGGCAGTGCAGCACACACGCACATGCACAATGTGGGCAAGGCAATGGGCAATGCAGGTGGAAGGCTGGTAAGGGACCTGCCAGATGTAAGCATGGCTAAGAATTATTGACTGCTGCTGCGAGCTGCTCTTTGGCTTGCGTAACAGTATCACCACCGACTCTGCGAACATCATGCCCCAGCCTTGTCGTGCAGATGTGAAGGAAGCGATGAAGCTGGTAGCCTCGGCGGCTCTGTCACGAGCCCTTGACCAGCCCTACAGCCCGGAGACAGCGCTGCGTGTCTCCTGCCGAGTCTCTCACCCGGCATCAGCACAGGAAGCCAGCTGGCTGGCACCTCCGCAGCAGCAGCAGCAGCGAAACAAGCGCGGGCGGGGAAGGCGGGGTGGTCGAGGTGACTGGGATGGTAGGGGAGGCAGGGACAGCAGCGCCAGGGCACAAGAGCTTGCCAACAGCTGCACCGAGCTGGCATACTCGGACGCTCTGGTCAGGAGGTTGGAGGAGATGTCCCAGGACGACTTCTTGCAGCGGACCCCCGGGAGTGCAGCAGAGCTGCTGCCGCTGCCGGCGCTGACAGGAGCTGGAGCATCGGGCACAGCAGTCGCGGGGGCTTGCGGCCAGGCTGGACATGCTCCTGCCAGCGGGCGGGCTGCTGGCGCAGCGGCTGACAGCTTGAGCCCTGTTGTGACCATGAGCTGCCAACGGCGCCCCATCTATGTTGGGGGCAGGTGAGGGGCATACGGATTACAGCTGGTGGAGTATGTAGCGGCCTATGGTAGCACCTGGCTCACTCTGTTGCTGCCTCTGTTGCTGCACAGGGTTTTCTGGGGGCTGTCAACCTACCCCGTGATAGCAACTTCAAGCCTATGTTGTGTTGGCTGCTTTGAGGGTCAGTTCATAGCTCCTGCATGCCTGGGGTCGACTTGTCTTGCGTCACTTTGCCTGGTGGCCTATCCCACAAGCACCTGTGGTTAGGTAGCATTCTCCTCAGCCATGCAGGTATTTCAAGCTTCGGCGTGGAATTCCGCAGTCGCCCTGGTTCATCAACGGGGCGCGCAAGGGTGAGACGTCGGTCGAGGAGGAGATCCGCAACGTGGTGCTCCCCCGCTTGCGCCCTGATGGCTGCTCTTTCATCTCAGCAGGTGAGCTGTCTCAGCTGGCCAGCCAAGCTGGGCGATTGTCAAGCCTCTGTGTTGTCTGAAGGGGCCCTTGCTGGAGGGGAGAGGGTGTTCAGCCCCACAGGTCGGTTGAAACCGCCGCTAATGGGTTTTGGATGCCATGAGCAGGTGGAGCTGGACGGCTGGAGCTTGCTGCTTTGAATGCACATGCAGCCAGGCAGTCTCACAGGCTGGCTGATGGCTGGTGCACAGGGCGGGAGGACTACGACGTGCGCATGCTGGGAGCTGGGCGGCCCTTTGTGCTTGAGTTCCGTAATGCGCGGGGCCCGGCACCGAACCCCGAGGCCTGCCAGGAGATGGAGAGGGCTATCAACGAGGTGGGTGCCTGGCGGGGCTGACAAACATTTGCTAGGGTCCTTCTAGCCCTGCAGTCAAGCAGACCGCAGTGCTGGGTCTCGTCCTGCATGTGACACCTGGCGGGGCTTCCTGCAAAGGGCCGCCCAGGCGGAGGCCACGTATGGGCACAGTACTTTTCCTTGATACGGAGCCGGCAGCCCCTTAGTCAGCATAGCATGTGTGTCACCTGTGAGTGGCCGCCCTTCCCTTCACAGGCGGGGACCGGCGTGGCGGTGCGCCAGCTGTCAGTCCTGAGCAGCGCCCAAGTGGCCCAGCTGAAAGAGGGGGAGAGTGACAAGGAGAAGTCATATGCCGCGGTCTGTTGGCTGCCGCGGGCGCTGGGTGATGCTGACGTGGCGGCCATTGATGCGACTAAGGAGTTAGTCATCCAGCAGCGCACCCCCATTCGGGTGAGCGGACCAGCGCGGAAGTGGCGGCTGTGCCTAAGCACTGCCAGCCTGGCCTGCCCTTTGCACTGGAAGCTTGTCACGCCTGCAGCTGTCTTGCGGCACTATGTGTTGGGGCGCCTAGCAGCAATTGCTAGGTGCTTTCCTGCAAGTTCAGCAGAGTTGGTCTGCCCCTGCCATCCTTGCCGAATCGTGCCTGAAGGCTAGTGCATTTGTCCTGCAAGTGAACCGGCTACCTAGGGAATTGGCCCTTCTTAGAGGCCAGGGTTGGCGTCGCACATACACATGGTGTCCTCTCGCCGCGACAGGTGCTCCACCGGAGGGCCAACCTGACCCGCCCCCGGACGGTGCACTCCCTGCGGGCCGAGCGGCTGCCCGGGCAGCAGCAGTACTTTGTGCTGCACCTGCGCACGCAAGCCGGCACCTACGTGAAGGAGTTTGTGCACGGTGGGTGGGTAGCTGGTGGGGATGTTGTCTCGACATGCTAGGCCACACAGCACTCCTGACGAGTGTCTTCTTTCTCAATGCGGCATGGAGACTGCAGGCGAAGGTGGGGTCAGATAAAAGAGGGCAAGGAGGTATTGGTGGAGCCGCACGGCTGGAGAGACCAGGCAGATATTGTGCTACCTGCCAAGCCTGTTCCAGCGGAGGGGGTTGCTGGTAGCTGCCAAGGCGCTTCGTTGACACAGAACCCCTACCGCAACCAACATGTATTGTGCCGAGGGCTTTAGGAACCTGGGGGCTCCTGAGATCTTGCTGGAACGCTCAGGCCGGCACAGCAGCACCAAGTGCTGTGCAGGTGCTCCCGTGTTGACATGCAGCTGTAGGGGAGGTCGCTGTGCCTCTCCAGCCGGGCCAACCCTGTACCGACGAGGCCTAGACCGCACAAGGCATCTTCTGCCTGGGGTGCCAGTGGCGTGCAAGAGCGACTGTCACCGTGCAGAAGCACACGCTGACCTGGCAAGCATTACGCAACCCGTCAGCCCCAGCCTTGGTGGTGCCTGGCAGGCACTGTGTAACCCCCCCCCTGACAGCCCGCTGCTGCTGGGTGCCTGCTGCAGGTGACCTGGGGCGCACACAGCCAAGCCTGGGCGACCTGTTGGGAGGGGTCCAGGCCCAGATTGCCTACCTGGATGTGACAGACATCCACATGGACTTCCAGCTGGTACAGGGCGGGGGGGTGCACTGAGTGCTACAACAGCTCTTCATCCAGCTGAGGCAATGGTGTGGCCAATGGGCAGTGGCTGTCCCCTTACGAAATGGAAGTCACTGATGTGCGGGACAAAAATAGTTTGTTCACAAAATAATTTATGTATGGTGGCAGGGGTAGTGCAGCCTGCGGGTTAGCTGAGCTGGTTTTGCCAGATTTGATATGCTGTGTTTGTGCTGTCTCAGCTGCCCAGTTGGCCTTGTTATGGTGGCACTGCACCCCTCTCTGTTCTCTTTACATTCTCAGTTGACTCTTTAAATAGCCATGGCGGCAGAAATTTCGCACCAAACTTCGTGTCTCGATGCATATAGCAGTAGCTCCAATTGCAGCATCAAATGGCAGCATTAGCCAAAGCCCTCAACCGGCCCAATGGTTATGTATCGTATCTTGTACCCCTGTCCCTCCACATACCCGTTGCCCGTCGCCGCTGCCGCCGCTGACACTGGTTGTAAGGATGCTGCGGCTGGCCCAGGTGCTGTTCCTGCCGCTCCTGCTGCTGCACTGGGACCTGGCATGCCAGCCCCAGCCAGTTCGGCCTGCACCAGCAGGGAAAGGGGCTCCCCGTATATGTGCTCCTGCCTAAAGGTACGCTGTGAGCGGACTTCCTACAGCAGGTAACCACCCACCCGTGCTTGTCTGATCATGAGCCCCCCACGCACCGCCTTCCTATTGAGTACTCCCATAGACACTCATGGCCTGTTCCCGTACGGGGCTGCGCAGCAGCGAACGACATTCCAGTAGTGCACACAGCGAGTCGAACCTAGCCCCTGATGCACCTGCCTGCAACCCCAACCGGCCAGCCAGCCCCAGGTGGAATCAACAACCTGGCCAGCAACTCCAGCAACTTAAGTACTGCCCCCAGCCAGGCCTGGGTACAAAGTTCACAAAGTTTGGGGGCTGCCACTGGCAAGCCACTTACATCCTCATCCTTCCCCTCCACCACAGAGGCCAGCAGCAGGTGCTTGCGCGCCTGGTGGCTGCCGCGTGCCGCCGCCGCCAGCAGCGCCGGCAATATGCGGCTGCGGTAAGGCATGAGCCTCACGCAGAACTGGGCGTGGAAAAGGGTGGGGTCGCCGGGGTAAACCAGGAAGTCGGCCCCAAACTTGGAGCCTCCTGTTATGCGGTACCTGCAAGGTCCAGGGCGAGTACCTATGGCTGGGTTACAAGTTCGCTAACCCCGCACGCACCTGCACAACCCCACGCTGCTAGGGTGCACAAGTTTCCAGTCCTTCATGGGACCCTCTCACATGGTACGCATGCAACATTAAGAGACATTTTTTCTAACAGGCACCAACCTGGGTGAACAGGACAAGACACACGTGCGAGGCTTGATCCATGCTTCAGCCGCTGCTGCCCTTCAGCAGGCCAACTTCAGCACCTTACCAGCTCACTTTAACTGGTGTAGGTCTCTGAATACCCAGTAGCGGTGCCGCTCCTCCTGGGTGGAAGGGTAGCGCCACCGCACACCCTCACCCACTGCTGCCGCAGCTGCTGCCGTTGCCGCGTCTACGTCAGCCGCTCCTGCTGCTGCTGCAGTTGCTGCTGCTGCTGCTGCTGTCGATGCGGTTGCATCCCCAGCACTGCAGTCTTTGCCGTTTGCGACCCCGTCACCTGAGTAGTCAGCACCCCTGACATGCACGCCGGGATCTCCACCTGGCACATTTGCTGCGGGCAGGGGTGCTGCTGCTGCTGCCGGGTGGCTGCTGCTCCCAAGCCCAGCATGTACACCTGGGAGCGGTGCTTCACTGCTGCAGCTGCTGCCACCGAGGATCGGCCCAGGGCTGGCTGCCTCACCACCCTCTCCGCCAGCATCTCTGACAGCAGTAGCGATCGCGATGGGCACTGTGAACGGAGCACTCCGAGAGAGGGCAGCCTTCCAGAGAGGCGCCTCTCCCGCTGGCTGCTCCTCTTCATCGCTGCTGTCACCATAGCCTTCGTCCGCGCGCCAGGCACGCTTTCTTGAGCCCAAGGATGTAGCTTGGCTTAGAATGCTGGGTGCTGGCAGCAGCACGGCCCACCCTGCAACACCACCTCGTAACCCGGTTTTGGGGTTGTGCGTGGTATGGGGAGCATGCTGGGGTCCCGTCCTTGGCAATATGACCTAGAAGCATATGTGCCAAGGCATTTGGTAGAAGAAGCAGGGCACCCACCTCTTTCTAAAGCGAGTGTGACTTCATCCGCGCTCAGCTGCAACGGCAGGCCGTGCACAGCGTTCTGCTGCTTAAACCCTGCATGTCCAGCCACAAAACCATTTACAACTGGCCGCAGAGGGCTCAGACTGCGTACATCAGGCTGACAGTCCAGGCTGAAGGTGGAGTGCAGGCATGCAACAGGCCTGGGTACCTGCCACTCCTCCCACAGTTGCCCCCACCAGGCCGCACTCCAAGCGCAGCCAATGAGCCTCTGCAATATCAAAGGGGCGAGCCGTTGATCACTTCAGGAGTTCATGATATAGGCCGGGCAGAGCAACATGTTACATGCCGACCTGCTGCATCCCAGATATAGCCGTGCTGGTTATCGAGCGCGTGTATCGTCGCTTTCATATTACCAAATACGCATACCTGGGCAAGATGGCAGGTGGTGATCAATCAAGTCAAGCGTTGTCCCGCCTGTCCTGCAGCTTGGAAGGAAAGCAGAGTTTCGAGAGTTGCGCTCCTCCCACCACCAGAATTCTACCGCCCAGTACGGCACTGATTGCGCTGAGATTTAGCTGGGACTGGCAAAATGTCAAATCTCCCACCAGGTGGGCCCCGTCATGCCGTTCCCTCAAGCTCAAGCTGGATAGATGACGTGTCAGCTCGTATGACAGTAGAATAAAAGCCTCGTTTATTAACCTGCAGTTTACTGCGGGAACTACGAGTATGATGCCTCGGAACGGGAGCTTGAGCGCCTGTTTGACAAGTACGGCCGGGTGAACCGGGTGGAGTACAAAACTGGTGCGCCCAGCTGGCAACCGTGCGGGCCAGCAACCTTGGCAACTGCTGGCTCTACCCTCCTTGACTGCCTGGCACCCGTGTGACAACCAGCAAACCTCAAGATGCCTTGCCATCGTGCGCCTGCGTCTTCCGACAACCTTCTAGGCCTGGCATTACCTCCCTGAGGCATCTACCACCCTGCCGCGCCTTCTGAAACCCTGTGGCCTGGCTACCGTGTTACCGCTTACCCCTAGTCAACGCTCTGCCGGCCACGCGCACTCCAGACCTATTGTGACATCCCCTGCGCGGCTGTGTACCCATGGCACCCTGCCTACCGACACCCCGAGCACAACCTTGGCAACCTAGCTAGCCCCCACTGCCCCTGGCTTCCCAAGCTGTCGCGCTAGGAGTACTGGCCTGACCAACCCACCAGCTGCCCAGGAGGATGGAGGCCTTCCCACCCTGGGCTGGCCCCGAGTGACACCGTCGCCTTGTGTGCCAACCCTCAGGCTTCTGCTTCGTCCACTTCGATGACAAGCGGGATGCTGAGGACTTCATCCGTGCCATGGACGGGTGGGTGATCAAAACGGGGTGGGGCTTGGGGGTCGGGGAGCTGCCCTGCAGCAGGACTGCTTCTGACAAGCTGCCAGGACGGCAATGTGCAAGGCAGCGAGCTGGAGCTAACATGCACAAGGTGTCCTGGGGTGGCGCATGCTTGTCGTTGCGTCATGTAGTGTTCTTTGTGATTGTAGTCGCTGCGCTGTATTGTGCGCAGGCGCGAGTGGGGCCGCCTGCGGCGCCGCCTGAGGGTCGAGTTTGCCAAGGTGAGACTGCAGAGGGCGGGCAAGTCGGCACCCTGATGCCCCTGTTTCTTGTATGGTCAGGAAGCAGGCAGTCACAGGTCGCATTTACAGGTATAGATGTGTGCGCACTCGACGTTGCCTGTTTCTTCATGGGCGCGCAACCTGTTCTGTAGTGCTGAGAGCTGGATAAGCAGGGGAAGTGTAACATGGCAGGAGGGTTGAAGTGACTGGCAGGCGTCTAGCTGGCGTGCGGGGCTGTAGTATATCAGTGGTCCTGGCTCAATTGGGCCCGGGCAGACACATGGCCAGGGTTGTGGGCAGATTAGCGCCGCTTTCCTGCACCCAGGATCTGGACTGCGGATTGTGAGTGTGCTGCCCCGCCCCCCTTGCAGAACGATGCCAATGTGAGGACTCGTGAGGAGACACGCCGCAAGAACGCGGAGCCTAACAAAACGCTGTTTGTGGCGGGCTTTGACCCGCGCGGCACCCGCAGCCGCGACATCGAGCGCGCCTTTGAGGCATTTGGACGCATGCGGGTGAGCGAGCCCGCCGGCCCCATGCGTTTTGGTTCGCCATCCTAGGTGCCTGCTATTTGCTGGAGGGCCTTTGAGGCTGAGCTTTACTAATTATTGGCAGGGTGGCTCAGCTGCCTTTGGTGTGCAAAATGGTCCAGGGGTGGGAGGCGCGTCCTGTGTCCATGCATGCCATACAGCGCACATCTGCCCATCGGCTGTTGTCATTGACATGGCGTGTCTTATCAAGCTGCCGGTCCTTACATGCCTTGGCTGGGTGGCACATGCACTTTTCGGGCTGCTCAGCTGGTGCCAGTCTAAACCCAGGCCCTTTGCGTTTGCGCGGTGCAGCGGTGTGAGATCAAGAAGACGTACGCCTTTGTCGAGTTTGAGGACATTGCTGACGCCAAGGAGGCATGCAACGAGCTGCACGGCAGCAAGATCAACGGCCGCGAGATCACAGGTGAGGAGTTGGTAGGGATCTGTGCTGCCAAGCCCACGGTGCTGGCAAATGCAGTAGTGGCATATGAAGGGGTTCCTTGTTGGTGAAGCTGACCCCTTAAGTGCCTCTCGCCGACCCGCGCACCTGGCACTGGCAGGGCTCTGTCAGCCTGCGTGGAGTGAAGGTGTCCTGGTGAGAGTTGCTGATGATATAGCAGACCACAATCTTCCTCCCCTACCTCGGAGCAGGGTGACACGACTAGCACCTGCCCCGCTGCCTATGCAGTGGAGTATGTTGTGCGTGACTCGGCGCGCGCCCAGTCCTTCCGTGACGATGACCGCCCCGGCGGGTTTGGCTTTGGCGGCCGTGACCGCGGGGGCGCTGGCCGGCCCAGGTGAGGCTGGACGTCATGTCCTGGCTGGACCGGAAGCACATGGAGAGTGGGTAGCTGGGCGCTGGAGTGGCTGAATGCAAGTTGCGAGGTGGAGCCTGCCCGGTGCCCTGTGGTTGGGTGGGCAGGCAAGGGGCACTGAAAGGGCATGGGTGGAAAGATGGCACTTGCAGGATGGGGCATGCGAGTAGACGATGAGTGCCTTTGCCAAGCTGCTGTGATAAGAGTGCTAAGTCTTGCTGTTATGAGCGAAGTGTTTGTTTGTTGCGGATTGCAAAGGAGCCCTGGCTGGTAGCGGTCTGCTGGGCGCTTGAAAGCCAGCTGCATGCCTGCCCCATCGCTGCGTGCTACAGTCTTATGGCTTTGCCTTTGTAACTAACCCTTTGGGCTCCCACACAGCTCTGTTCGCCCTCAGTCCCGCAGCTATGACCGCCACAGCCGCGGCAGGCACACGCAATGGGTAGGTCCGGCTGTTCCCCTGGGCACCCCAAGTGTCTTGAGCCACCCCACCGCTGCCGCCCTGGTGCAGGTCCCGCAGCCGCTCCCGCAGCTACGACCGCCGCCGGCGCAGCCCCTCCTACAGCCGCAGCCGCTCCCGCAGCCCTCCCCGCCGCCGGCGTAGCCCATCCGTCTCGCGCTCGCCGCCGCGCCGCCGCGCCTCTCCCTCCCCAGTACCCAGGTGAGACCCCCCCCCCCCCCCCTCCCCTCTTCCCTCTCCCCGTGGTGTGCTTCTGAAGAGGGGGTACATGCAGCTCAGGCCAGAGTGCGGCGCTGCCCCACACGTGCGCACTTGCTCTGCCAGCCTCCCGGCTGACTCTTCACTCCAAGCCAAGCCACACCCTGCCAGCCTGCAGGGGCCACATGCCTCCCTCCTTGCTAACACTGCCTGGCAGGTTGACCCCGGCTGCGCAGGCTTGCCGCTTTCCGTGTGCTGTGCTTTGGTGGTATCATCTCACTGCTGCCCCAACCACTTGTGGCACCCGCCCCCATGTGGTCTCCTGTGCCTGCCCCACAACTGAAGCAGGTCAAGTGTGTGTGCGTGGCCCCACCGCTCGCAGGGGCAGGTCCCGGTCGCGGTCCCCCGTCAGATCCCGCAGCCTGTCGCGCAGCCCCCCACCCCGCAGCCCCGCGCGCAGCACCGGGGACCGGTCCCGCTCACCCTCCCCCCGTGCCGACTAAGCGCCTCAGGATGACGAATGTCGCCAGCAGGGCAGCAGTGGTACCGCTGGCACCCGCTCTGCACGAGTGGGTCCCGTCATGGCCGCTGCTGCTGTTGGCTGCCTGTTGACTACACAGTGTGAGGAACGTGAGGTGTGTGTTTTGATCCGGTCTTGTTTGTGTAAGGGTGCGCTGAAGGCCCCTGGT
>BBXU01000809.1:0-11876 GCA_001598975.1 Parachlorella kessleri | reverse complement strand
ATGCAGTATGCGCCTGGGTTTCAATCCTCCAGAGCAGGCTCGGGTGGAAGTGCGGGGCAAACCGCAGGAGCCAGCCAACCGCAGACCTGCTTTCCGGGGCAGAAGCTGTCCCTCACCTTAGCCCCACATCCCAACCACGGCAGTGGCAGCGCTGCCTCCCCTAGCATCAACCAAACAGGCAGTTGCGTCTGCTGCCAGTCAGGCGCTCGGCTTGCCTTGCCATGATGCCCATAGCACCGGAGCACACACAACAAGGCCCCCCTTGCCCTCCACCCAGCTCCTGTTGTGCCACGTTATTCAGGCTGCCCGAACAGCACACACCAAGGGGCAACCTCGCACCGTCTAGCCCGCTGCCATCTGGCCCAATAATGCGCTCCAGCTGCTGCCTCACATCCTTCGCTGTGCGCATGCCCCGTATGTCGGCGCCCACCTCGCGGCACCAGTCTGTGCTGAAGCCGGCCTGCTCCCAGGCCTGCACGGCGGGCAAAGCACAGCAGCATGGGATCAGCAGGTGCAAGCCATTGCCGCCTCCGACTGTCGTGCCCTCCGATCACAAGCATTTGATCTCGTCAGCTCTGGAGCGGACAGTGCTGCTCACCGGGAATAGGCGCAAGGTTGCAAACCCTCCTCCACCCAGCTGTGTCACCTAGACATTTTTGATCCGGGACATGTTCCCCCCACCCCTTGTTCCCCACAGATGCACCGCACCTGGAACATGCGCAGGAAGAGCACATGGTCCCCCAGCCCCTCCTTCATCAGCTCCTGCAGCAGCCGCTTGCCTGACGGCGACAGACCGCTGCCGCCGCGGCCCCGTCCGGGACCCTGCCCGCGCTGCTGTGCCTGCTGCCCATGCTGCTCGCCTGCAGCCAGCCAGGGTAGCGTGCGAGGGGGGAGGGCGGCTGAGCGGCGGCAGCAGGGCAGCGAGGGGGAGGGCTCCGGCGGCTGAGTGGTCAGACCTGTCTTGCGGGCCAGCCGTGTCAGGTGCAGCGTGGACAGGAGGACAGTGTGGGCTGCTACTGGAAGGCACATGCTGGTACCACACGGGCAGATTCCCCTAATCCCAATACAGAGTTCACACTCTCGCATGTGTAAAACCCTGCCGGCACCCAAAGTGGCAACCCAATACCCTGCGTCTAGCCCCTGGGTGTCTGATCGGCGGAATGGGCCTCCCCACCGTGTCTACCGCGACTGCCCAGGCAACCCGGTCTTACAGACAGGGTCAGGGCCAAGAGGCCTCTCCCCCCTCACCCACCTGCTGCCGCCTCGTTGACCAGCTGCTCCGGTCCCTTGTTCCCCACAAACAGCGACTCCGCTGACAGCATGGCCGCCACCGTCATCATCTCATGCAGGCAGCCCAGGTCCCGGGAGGCCAGCAGCGCCCGGGAGAGGGAGGGGTCCAGCGGCAGCAGCGACATCTGCTTGCCAACCTCTGCGGGCAGCGGCCAGGAGGCGTTCCAAGCTGGCAACAGGCGGCAGCAGTGGCCGGGAGAGGGAGGGGGCCAGGGCCGGCAGCAACAGGAGCGCACAAGCGGGCACTGAGAGCGTGATCAAGGAACAGCCGGGGCAGTTATGGGGAAAGAGACAGCGAGGGGGGTTGTCAGCGAGCTCTCAGGTGAGCTAGCCGTACTCCAGGAACTCAGCAGTGCCTTAGCACGGGGCCGGAACGGCAACTTGCGGTCCAGCGTGCCATGCAGAGCACATCAGACAGGGCGTGGGCGTCACACACATTTGGCATGTGACGCCTGCCGAGCCTACCCACCTGTGATGGCTCCATTGGCGTCGATGGCATCCAGGACGTACAGCTGGCGAAGTGCGTCCTCCAGCGCCTCCCTCTGACACAGGGACGGCGCTTACAGAAGCAGGTGAGACACGGGCGGCAAGCTGGGCGGCGCTAAGCGAAGCATAAACATCCACGGCAGGGCGCCTTGTGGTGAGATCGTAATGCTCTTCACTGGCAAATCCCCTGAGGTAGGGGTGTCCACCGCCTTACATGCTGGGCCCCCTCACTCACTCAGTACCTCACTCACCCCCGGGGGGTCTAGGTAGTCAAAGCCCAGCACATCGATGTCCAGCGGCAGGCTCTTCAGGTACAGCACCGCCGCCACCAGGGACGTGCGCTGGATCTCGGGCGCCGTCTGCAACAGGCAGGCACAGTTGTCTGGTGGATGGGAAGCGAGCCTGGGCAGTCAATAGCGGCGCACGCACGGCTACCCACGCCCCAGCCTGGGCTCCACACGATAGCTGACGCTGTACAAGCACCTGTAAAAAGAAAGACAAGTTGAGGTAGAGCAATGACTGCTATGACCTTACACAGCACACGCCCCACCCATCCACCCCCTACCCACCCACCCACCCACCGTGTCGGGCATCTCGCGGTCGTAGAACTTCTGGGTGTAGAGGCGGAAGCACTTGCCGGCGCGCGTGCGCCCCGCACGGCCCGCCCGCTGCGTGGCCTGCACCCTGCTTTTCACAGAGGCAATTCAGACTGGTAGGTAGGTGTTGGTGGGTGGTGGGTAGGTGGGTAGGTAGCGGTCAAGTCCTGAGGGCTAGTAAGTAGATGCCTCGCCTCATGCACCCCACCACAGCAAAGCAGTATAGCTCAGCGGCTGCTCCTGCTGGGTCGCCAGCTGGCACGCCCATGGCTCCGCCCCTCCCCTGACCCTCCCATGCCGCCTACCTTGCCTGCAGGCAGGATGCAGGGTGGCATGACCCACATGCATGCTTACCAGCAAGCTTGAACAACAGCCCTTGGTGGGGCAGACAAACTGCCTGTGCTGACCCCTAGAGCAGCCTACAACCTAACAAAACAAAGAAGACCTCCCACCTGGAGATGGGCACCACAGCCAGCGAGTCCATGCCGGTGGCGGGGTTGTAGCTCTTCTGCTTGACCACCCCCGAGTCCACCACGTACACCACCCCGTCCACCGTCACGCTTGTCTCAGCGATGTTGGTGGCCACAATGCACCGACGCACACCCTCTGGCGGCGGCGCAAAGATGCGCGCCTGCAGCAGGAAGGGGCGGCCGAAGCAGGCAGCATGTGAGCAGCAGGGGGGGGGTGTTGAGGTTGGCTTGGCCCGCACAAGTCAGCACCACGCTGTGGTGACGCTGCCAAGAGCCCTGGGCTCGCTGGAGGGAGAGACGAGTTGGTAGTCGGCAGCCTCAATGCTTTCATGCCTTGGAGCGCGGCCCATTACGCGCCCGCTGCTAACAGAATTTCCTGCGCAGCTACGCCAAGAGCAGCCGGTCATGCGGCTACTGAACAGTCCCACCACCCACCACACCTGCATCTCCGGGGGCAGCGCTGCATAGATGGGCAGCACCATGAGGTCCCCGCAGGACCCGGGGGGCGCAGCACGCACAGCGTCGTTCAAAGCGCGCACCGCCTTGTCAATCTCGGCCTGCCCTGTCAGGAATACAAGGATGTCGCCTGCACTGGTAAGCGAACATCAGTAAGCGAAGCAGTTTTGGACTGGTCCCCTTGATAGCAAGAGCTGGGAAAATGGCAAGCTGCCTGCTCAGCTGCCACATCCTCTAGCCAAAATTGCTGTGCTTACGGGCCATGCATGCCGGTGTAGCACTCGTAGTACACTGTGCACCACCAGCATTTGGGTCTGCTAGATGTACACAGTGCCCGATTTTTGCAAACTCGACACCTGCTAGCAGCAAGTGTGGGGAGCAGCAAGCCCACCCTTCAGAGGAGCACTCCACACTTCGATAAGTAGCTTGACCACGTGATGGATTGCTTCACCTGGTGGCTGGTTGCAGTGAATGTCAAAGGCAGCATCCACCACTGCCTGCTGGTAGTCATTGGTGTGGTCATCCAGGGAGTGGATGATGTCAACCGGGTAGCACCGCCCCGGCACCTGCAGGGGCATCGCAGCTGCTTGCCAAGCAACGCTCAACAGAAAGCCTCTGTGAAGCTTTCCACACGGCGTTTGGGGCGGGGTAACAGGGGCCACAGGGCACAACGAAGTTGCCTCACCCTACAGCGAGCAGCATCAAGAGCCTTGGGCATGCACAGCAGTGGAACTGCGGGGCATAGGTATAGCAGCAGTCGGATTGGCAAGGGAATATTAAGAAAGCTCATCTGGAACAGGACACGACATAGGCCACTAAGCACGTGCACCTGCCAGCCCAAGCACTTGGACCCACATGAAAGACTGGGCAGGCGTTGAAGTAGGCGCTGAACTTCTCCCCGTCGAGGGTGGCGGAGGTGACCACCACACGCAGCTGCTTCTCCCTGCAGTGCAGGCAACGTCACAGTACAAATAAAAAAAAATTAAAAAGTAAAGACAAAAATTTCATAATACAGTAAAAAATAATGATAATGATATCACAGTACAAGTAGAAATAGAAGGAAAAAATGATTGCTGCCTGGGTGTTGAGTGCAGTAGGTGGGTGCAGATGGACATGGCCTGACACACCAAGGCTTACAGCAACGCCAGCACATGTCCCCTCTCGGCGAGTGCAACCCACTGCAGCACCATCTCAGCGCTGCACTGGATGCACAATTCTGCCAGTCCTGGGGCCACAAGTGGGGCGACCATGGGAACATCGTGAACCTCAGTTGTGCAGGCCGTCCCCCAGCCGGCAAGCTCAGTGGCACTTGTACTCCCGGCCATGCAATGACCGGTCGTAGGGCATCCCACATGTCTTCCGATGCCCTGCTGCTGGCTTGTCCCCTGACTGCAGCTTCACTTACCAGCTCTGCCCAACTGCCAGCTCGCCCATATATCACCGCCAACCAACTGCCAACTCACAGTGTCCGCAAGGCAAAGCCCACGCACACACCACCAGAAGCCGAGCACCTGCGTGCCACCAGCTCCTTGAGCAGCCCAAACATGATGTCCGTATTCAGCGAGCGCTCGTGCGCCTCATCCAGCACCAGCACGCTGTAGCGACTCAGCTGGGGGTCCTCCAGGCACTCACGCAGCAGCGTGCCATCTGCACCGCAGAACGAGAGGACCACTTACAGCCTGTGCATGTCAGCAAGTCACGCTGGGGCTACGGGTCCCCGGATCACAGCAGCCAACCACAGACTACGCGGTGGCCCAGAACACAGATGAGCAGACGCTCAAACTTCATATATGGCCAAGACAAAATGTGCAGGTGGGCTTCTGGTGACAGGACAGAGGAGGATGAAGGCAGTCATATCCACATGCCGCGCGGCGCAAGCGCTGCGGAAGGGTAAGACAAGCACCCTGGACTGGGCGCACTGTGAATGATGCCGATGGACACTCCCACTTATTGCAAGGCCGCACCCCGGGTAGTCCACCAGCAAGGTACTGGCAGACATTCTCACACCGATGCCAACTCCGGTGCACCTGTCAGGTACTTGATCCTGGTCCTCCGTGACGTGCGCTCCTCAAACCTGACAGCATAGCCCACCTCCTCGCCCACCTCCACACCCTTCTCAAAAGCCACCCGCCTGGCCACTGTCACCGCTGCCTGCACGCGCACACGCAGGACACTTGCTTGGTTGGTCCTTATTCTCTCGGAGCTGAGTTGCATACGCATAGGGCGCACGCCAGGTAGGCAAGAGATTGCGTGAAGCGCTGCATTTGCTGGGAGCGCGCGGCAGGGCTCCTCCAGGAGGAAACTGCACTGCCCACCACTCGGCGAGGTTGGGTGACACCGATGACGCCATGCTCCGCATAGCCGGCGTCTTCAAGTATCTGGGATATCTGGGTAGTCTTTCCGGAGCTCGTCTCGCCAATAACAACAGTCACGGTGTTGTTCTTCACTGCCTCAATGATTTGGTCAGCAAATCGCCGGATAGGTAGTTGTTTGGGGTCCATAATCAAGTCAAGCAGGGCGATTGTCGTTTAGCAAGAAGTGTGTTTTGAGGCCAAATTGCGCCCTGCCATGTCAGCAGACCACGCTAAGCAGCTACCAAGACGACTCCGCCGGTCCGCGCCTGTGGGTCAGGCAAGCTCTGCGAGCCTGCCATGGTCAGGGGAGGCTGGAGTGGGCCTACGGACACAGCACAACTCTGGATTAGAATTGATGGCATCCATACCCAAAGGCTTGCCTGTGACATCCAAGGGCTGACTGGTGGAGGGGGGCCACAAGGGCTGTCGTGGCCCCTTCAGCAAGGGATGTGTCTTGCAAATTCCATGGTTGTATGGACCTTGAATAGGCTACAGGAAGTGCTAGGCCCGGGTTTCTCTGCTGCAGAACCAGTCATAGCTGCACTCGCCAAAAAGCTGGTTGCAGGGCTGGCGAATTGCAAACTTGTGCCAATTACCTGTTGCGTTAGACCAGGCACAACTACACAGGGGCTGAAATTGGTCAACAAGTCCACCAGCACATGCCAATCCAATAAGTCCCATTGTCATGTATATTTGAAAATGCACCACTGCAGTGACTAAACAGCAATCAATTTCACCTCCGTGCAACAGCCACATGCAAGCACTGGGGAGGGATCAGACGCCCTATGGTAAAGGGCAATACTAACGGGTAGGGGCAGTTCTTCCAACCAGTCTCCACAATATGCAGTGCCGCATGGTCAGTACAGTTAACAGTTTGCAGTGAGGTGGCAAACAACAAGTGTGACACCGCTTCACAAAAGAGGGCAGATAATCAAGACTACAATTAAGTATGGCAGCAGCATGCAGTGCAGCAAGCAGCCGGCCATGCGCAGTACCTTGCGTTTTGCATTAGGGCCCGACCTGCAACCCCAGCCTCACTTGATCGGCGGAGGTCAGGTCTCGTTTTGAGCTGTTCCTCAGCTTGACGGCTACATCCCAGCCCGACCCTCCAGGCAGGTACTGCACCCCCACACACGTGACCCCGGTATTGACCCTGGCAAACATGGGGGCAGGACGCGGCAGGCACTTCATCCTGAGCCCCGCCCCGGCTGTGGTGGCGTATATGCTCTGCAAGTAGACGGTCCGGGTCTTGCCAGCGCGCCACACGCCGTCCACGCTGACCTGGAAGTAGAAAGCCTGCATGTGGGGCCACACCGGTACAAAGAAAGGGTGGGTTCATGTGAGTGCTTCGTGTTGTCCTCATGGGGGACATGGGAAACTGTGCACAAGTCAAGCCCGGTGTGGACTAGGGCGGGGGAATGCCACCCATGCAAGCCCCTAGGCACCGCAAGAGCTTCGCACCTGCAACTGCTCCTGGGGTGCTAGTTAGGCACAATCCCCTTCAAAACAGAAACAGACCTTCCAGCATGTGGCACATTCCTCCCCCTTTCCACCCATACACCCCCATACCCCGACAGGCCACTGCTGTGTGGTGTGGTGTCATCACATGCGGAGCCCCCCNCCCCCCCCTCCCCCCCTCACCTGCTCCTGTGCGACCCAGTCGTTGGCCACCCTCTGCGGCTTGGCTGTAAGCTCAAAGCCGGGGGAGCTGAGCTCGCCCAGACCCACGGCGTTGTTGTTGCCCCTCACCGCGCCAAACATGGCGGGGTTGTGCAGGGGGCTGCCCTTGTGGAAGGAGGCGCGCAGGTTGCTGCACACAGATTGCCAAGGGGGGGCAGCGTCTCACCGTCAGCGCTGCGAGGGATGCCGCGCCCTCCGCACCAGGAATGCCTTTGACGTGACACAGCTGATTGGCTTTGTTGCTGGTTGCAAGAAGCCTCAAGGGGCAACCTGGCACAAACACGTATATGGTGGGACATGCGGACACCCCAGACAGCCCAAGCCCTCCCGCTCCCCCCACCCCACTCCCGTCCCCAGCAAGCGCACCACTCAAGGCTAAACCACAGCTCACTTGAAGGCGCCCAGGAACAGCTTGCCGGCGCCATCCCAGCCGCCAGCCCAGCCCTCCACCCGGTAAATAAGCCCGCTTGCTGCCGTCCGGGCAGCGTTCTGTAGCATGGCAAACTGGCTGCCCTGCCCCAGCCCACCAGGGAACTGGTACGCATCCACAGCCTGCAGCAATCAATCGATTTAATTCGCTTCCCACAGCAGCACCAAGAATATGACGTGAATGTGAGCGAGCTGGCCAAATCATTCCTAGGCCTAGAATGGACACATGAAGTTGAGCCTGCAGCAGGCCGGCTCACAACCAGGCATCGACAGTGCACCGAGGCACGCACACTGTTTGGTAGGGCCCTGGGTGGGGGTGATGGATGTGCACAAGCCTGAAGGCATTGTGGTGAGCGAGGCTACTGGCTGGGCCACATCCCTTGGGTGGGCAGCCATGAATTGCAGGGCGCAGCTCAAAACACGCCAAGCAAGGCCCCTGCCACCCACTTCACTTTGGCTTCACTTGTCAGAGTGCCCAGACACTGGCTGGTCGGTGCGCCTCACCTGGTAGAGCACCGCTGTGTTGACCAGCCGAGGCGCCGCCGCCCCCCTGAGCAGCACCCCCGCCGACTGCTGTGACTTCCTCCTGGAGCCGGGTGCCAGCACAAAGTTGCCGGCCACAAGGCAGTTCTGCACCGACTGGCTGGCCTTGCTGCCTTCGATGGCCACCATGTTCTGGACCGCCTGCGTGGGTGGGTGGGGGTGGGGAGGGGGCCACCTCAGGCGCCTGGCGTGTCTGTGGTTGCGAACTGCAGTTATGCGCTTGCAAAGCGAGGAAATGAGCATGATGCTCCTACCAAAGTGCTCCTTTTGTAAGGGCACTAATGGCGTTGCTGAAGGGTTTGGCGGCCAGACCTGGGTGGCACACTGACAAGGTAGGCTGTTGCTTGGGTAATCACTTGAACGCTAGAGTCCTACTTCACTTCTACAGGCTACCACCTCCTGGTGTCACTCACCACGCTCCACGTGAAGTGTGTGAAGAAGACATTGGCGATGGTGCCACTGGCATGGGTCTGTGGGGAGAACAGAAGTCCGATGCCTCCATCCGTGATTGAGTCCGCCTGTATCTCAGCCCCGGTAACACCGCCCTGCAGGCACCAGCCATGGAGCCCCGGTGGCAGCAAGCAACCATGCGCGCTCACGGCTGCCACTCACTTGTGCTACCTCAGGCGCTGCCCAGCTGCCCAAGCAAGCCGCCGAGCAGGAAGGGGGCGAGCAGGAAGGGAGCAGCGTAACAGTTGCCCCGCAGACCCAGGTTGCTGGTCCGGGCTGCTCTGGTCTGCCCACCTCCTCAGTAATGTCACTGCATGAGCCCCGCCCGGCCCGCATGACACCCAACAACAGGCACGCTTCAGTGAGGGCGCGAGTGCTGCTTTGGTCGTTAGCTTTTCATGTCTCACCTGGACCTGGATGGCAAAGTTGTCGTAGCCCTGCATGCTGCCAAACCGCAAGACTTGGGTGTACTTGCCGGGAGCCAGCGTTACGCCCCTCCCATCCCCCACATTTTTCAACAAGCCGCTACGTGTGGCAAAGACGCCAACCCGGGGGTTCAATGTCCACACCTGCAGCCAGGCAGTCGCCATCCTCCCATGAAATATGCGCCCCATGAAGAAGGCTGTTTGTGTCACTGTCCATAAGTCTTCACTGTCCACAAGTCATAGGCTTACAGCTTTCCACCACCACCGGCACAACCACCAGTGTCGACAAGCAGTACGTAGGAGGAGATTCTTGGCCCCTCCTGCTAGCATGCCACCGCTTACCCTGGTGGTCCAGTAGGCCCTGGTCAGCAGGACGGTGCAGGTGCCCAGGCAGGAGTCTGACGCTTTCTGGAGGAGGTCGCTATCCGACTGAGGCACGCCCGCTGCCTTGAACCAGTCGGGGTCAATGATCTTCACGCCACCCCTGAACACCACCCTGCCTGCAAAAGAAACAGACAAGATTGCGTGTCGCGATGCCAGGGGGCCTTAGCGGATGGCGGGCTTACTGCTTCATGGCATGCCCAGGCTGTAGTGCAGCCAGTCAGGATCATAGATCTGCTGTAACACGTCTGCTGCACCTGTTCAGGCCTAACTGGACTCCTAGCCCACTCCACCTACTAGGCCGGGTGCAAGGTTTGCCAGCTGGTCCTCCAATCCCGAAAATACGAGGACCCACTTTGCACGTGAGCAGGCCTCCCAACACTGCATAGCAAACCTGTGGCCATTACTGTGTTAGCAGAGGTCCCTACCTGCGCCAGTGAACATGCCGCCATCCTGATCCCAGTGTTGAGGCTGTGAGCTCAAGGTCAGCACCACACCGGGTGAAATTTCAAACATCGCGCCCTTGCCTGCAGCGGGCGCCAGCAGCAGCAGGCATTCCCATCCACATGCCTTCAACTTCGATGCGTCGTTCTACAAAGAGCATTGCCCCACATAGGCCACGGATATTTTCAGGTGGTGCCAGCCCAACGACTGAGCAGAACTCTTCTTGGTGTGAGCCTGCAAATGTGTGTCACAAGCAGGCTTTGACCAGCCTTGCTTCTACACTGGGGCAGAAGGTGTCAGCAAGAACTCACCGACTGTCATGGGCTTGGTGATCTCCAGGTTGGAGGCAATCCTGTAGGTCCCAGGAGGGACGTATAGGCGTTTCACTGAGTTGTCACTCAGGGCCCTCCTTATGCTTCCTGCGTGCAGACAGCAGCCGACAGTATTTCTAACTAAGGCTTGTAAATGCAGGTGGTAAACTGCCGATTGAAGAGCTCGGCTGTGCACCGGTCCTCTAGCACCAGGTGCAACGTGAGAGGCGCCAGTGGCATGGCAACCATCGGTATTGTAGTGCCTCCAGCTGGCGCTGGGTCACCCAACTTGTGGCCAGTCAGCCTGCCAGCGCACTGACCTGCATCATCACTTTGGCCGTTGCCAGTTGCTCCAAACCGCTTCACAGTCATTTGGCTAGGGCAGAGCTCCACTAACTGTGGTGGAAGGATTGTCCTCGCTGGAAAGCGGGGTAGCCTGCAATCCCGATGGCAATCAACCCACACTCCTTGCTAATGTGCACAACTAGCCTTCATGCCAAGGCTGACCCTCGTGCAGTAGACATCATTGCGTTTCTGGCCCTGGGATGTCGGTTTTTGTACCTTCAGCCCGTGAACTCTGGTGGCACGAGGGGTAAGGTTGCACTGCACTGGCAGTCAATTGATCTAAGACATAAGACACCCCCCCCCCCTCCTCCCCCCTACCTATCTAACAACATGGGGCGCCTTCCTACACTCACTTGCCACCGGCTGCCATGGCATCGATGGTGGAAATGGTCTGGGGGGCGATAAGGGTTTCCAGCACACTGCGACTGCTATGCCTGGTGGCTGCAGTGCCACTGAGCTGCACTCCCCTCCCCTGTTGGCTAGTCAAAGGCAGCTGGTCAGCAGACCAGGACTCTGCTGCCCTCCAGCCGTTCTCATTGCCCATATGGCTGCCGTTTGCGTTGGAAGTAGCCAGCCTCTGGGTCTGAAGCTGCTCTATCTGTGCCAGACGCTTGGAGACATAGTCAGCCAGCAGTTTCTCTACTGCCAGTCGTGGCTGGGGCTTGTCGCTGGCTTCCACAGGGAGTTCCAACGCAGTGGCTCCTGCCAGTACGGTTGCCAGGGACAGCAACGTCAGCACCACGACGGGTATCCCTGCATGCACGAGTACGGCCCCGTTAGGGAACACCGACGCCAGTACTAGAGGTGCGTCGGATTGCAGTCGCCGCGCGTAATCACGGTCTTACGTGCCTCGCTTGTCTCGAATACCGCTTATTATGATGGGGGGCAACATGGCCAGGATCACTTATATTCTCCAGTGAGGAACTTCACTATCCTCGTCGAGTATCTGTCAAGCAATTGCATATATATCGAGGCCTGCTTATGGCAGTTTGCGACACAGCTGTGCACAGGTCCAAGGAATGCTCTGGTGCGCAGCATGGACCGCAGACCCACGAGCTACCATACGGCTTGTACGACACCTGGGCTGGGCACCTTACGAGGCGCCCAGGGTGCACATGTTGACTTGAGCCGTGCAAATTAGCTAATTCTGCGGCATTAGCTATCGTAGGCTTCCGTGCCTGCTTGAGGATGTTATTAGCATGGGTGGCAGGTAGCG
>BBXU01000808.1:0-72368 GCA_001598975.1 Parachlorella kessleri | reverse complement strand
CTCCCCAAGATAAGCTAAGGCCACTGTTATGCCCTCCTAGCCCTGAGGGGCAAGAGTACAACAGTGCTGCGTGCCAGCAAAAGCCTAGCTATGTAATATAAAGGGTGGCTGGTAGGCGGCTCAAAGGATAGGTAGTAAAAGCTGACAAAGGTTGCGAGTGCTTTGCTCACCTAGGCCCTTCCCGAGGGCCACCGTTCGCCAAGCAGGCCTAGCTTGACCTAGCTTCAGGGTGAACTGTGCACCTGGCACCTCTGGGTGCACAGCCCCGCCACAGCTAGGCATTGTTCGCAGGCTGTTCCCCAAGTTCCCTGATCGATCCTGTCGGTTAGGACATGCAGATGCAGGTTGCTTACCATACAAGGACGTTCTGCTAGGCACGTTCACAGCAAGCCACGCGTAGACAAGCAAGCACCTGCTCCCCTTCTTGGAAGACTTCTGCCACTCCTACACAGGTGGTCGGTGCTGTGGTCCTGTCCCTGGTCTTCCACTGGCAACCCCCCAGGAACGTCATTGAAAAAGGACACGAAAAGCGTCACTGCCAGGACGGTCTGCCCCCCCATTGCAAGCCGCTGCAAGTTTACCACGCAGCAAACAATTCCCTGCCAACAGCTTAAGAGCGGGACCGGAAGTCTCACTTTATACGATGATGCAAGAACTCTGCACTCCACGAGCTTCTGACAGGATAATCAGACTAGCTCAATGTTGGCCATCTCCGCGTTGTCTCCTCTCCTCGGCATCACCTCGGAAGTGACCCTGCAATAGCCGCCCTGCCGATCAGCATAGCGCTTCGGCGCCTGCTCAAACAGCGATGTCACGATCTTGGCGTCGTAAACAAAAGACAGCGCCTGCACCACAACACAGGTAAGACAGGGTTAGCCTTCAGGCCGAGAGCCCAACAACCCCAGTTCACACACTACTAGGGAGCACTTCCTGCACAGTTGCACCATGCAGCACGTCCGCACAATAGCGCGCCCTACCCCAGGGGTGCAGGGATACAGCTGACAAGTATTTGCTGCCCACGGCTGCCTTGAGGCTATCAATATCACACCGGCCCTGGCGACACGCACCCTGCCTTCTACAACTTGAGCAGTACCACTCCAAGAGTGCATAGTATAAAAGCACTTGTTTTATGCCGCCTCCTAGCCGGGCGGCCTAGAACTGCTGGCCTTCACCGCCAGCAGTGATATGATGACTAAAAATCCCCGTCAAGGGGCCTGCCTGATCACCTGCCGCCGGGCATGTAGTGAGCCCTCCTTTGCTAGCGTGATCATTTTGTCCACATATTTCCTCACCGCCTTGGCCCGGACCTGCACACCGGGGGGCAAGTTAACAAGGCCAACTTGCCCGCCCACCCTCTGCTTATATCCAATGGATCCAGGTCCTCTGTCTGACTGCTAGTTCCAACAATACAAACAAGTACTGTCCTCACTACGGCTTGTTCAACGCCACTTGTAAACGTAAAGGCTGGACAGCCTGAGGTAATATTGCCCGGTGCGAAACCAAGAGGCTCTGACGCCTTAGTGGCGCCAGCCTAACCTCGGCATGACAACCTTACCTTGGTGGTCTTTATCTTGCCGTGGCGCAGCACCTCAGTTGTAAGAGAGCGCAGCAGGGCCTTGCGCTGGTCTGCCGGCTTGTTCAATTTGGCCTTCTTATTGCCATGCCGCATAGCAAACACCTTGATGCCGTTCTGCGGCGCCTGCAGGCTGCTTTCTGCATCGGACAAGAAAGATACAGGCGAATCATGGCGCTGCCCAGCCAGCCAGCCTAGCCCAGGCGTCATGGCCACAACAGTGGCCATACACGCACCTGTGCATTGGTGACCAGGAAGTCCTTTGGCAAGCTTCATGCCGCTAAATGACGGCAGGCTGAGCTTGATGGGCTGCGGCCGAGAGGTGAAAGGCGTCACCCTGGGCAGGGCTGCCCGCATTCCAGTGAAGGTGAAGGTCGCCATAGCTGCAAAATTTCACCACAGGTAATCATTGCCCTGGAGAGCCTAGTCCGTTGGGAGTGGCGATAAATGCGGCGGGAGCAGTCGCGGGCACGAGTAGCCTGACCGCTTGTCCCCTGTTGCCCCTGCATTTGCTGATCTCCCCTTCTGCCCACCTTGCCTGATCAGCTCAGGTGAGGCAGGCAACATCTTCCCACTCCACGCTGCAACGTTGATGGCGTGTTAAGCTTGGCCAGGCGCGCCCCAGCCGGAGCTCCACCGGGGCGAGGCAGTCCACGGTGCAAGGGGCGCGGTGCCGGGGAGGCCCGGGGGTACACACCAGGCACAGGTGGAAGGGGAGGCCGCTGCCAGCCGCCCGCGATGATTTTCTCCACCCTTGACAGCTTCTACCTCTCGGATGAGCAGCTGGCCACATCGCCCAGCCGGCAGGATGGGGTGGATGAGGCCACAGAGAACCAGCTGCGGCAGTTTGGGTGCGACCTGATCCAGGAAGCGGGCATCCTCTTGCGGCTGCCTCAGGCTGTGATGGCAACCGGCCAGGTCTTGCTGCAGCGCTTCTACTGCAAGAAGTCGCTGCGAAAGTTGGACGTGAAGGTGGGCCACACGGTTCTGCAACTAGGGCCAGTTACCCAGACTTAACGTTGCTCAAATGTGGTTTGTTGCAGACAGCATCCCTTACCAGGTGCTCTTCCACAGCTGGTAGCTGCACTGCTCTTGCAACCCTACCTACCACGTCTTGCAGGTCGCATCCATGGGTGCCTTCTGGCTCGCAGCCAAGTTGGAGGAGGTGATTGAGATTGACTCGCCCACCAAGCTGCGCATGCGCGACGTGCTGTCGGTGTTTTATCGTCTCATCCGTCGCCGGGAAGGCAGGCCGTTGGACCCGCTGGATCCCAACTCCAGGGTTAGTGCTCGTGGCAAGCTGCTTCCTGGCCAGCCTGCTCCTGGCTCCTGAATTTATACCGCTTGCACCCTGGATCCTGCCACCCAACACCAGAGTCAGGACAGCTGCCCGTGACAGCTAGCCATCGTGTGCCTTCTCTGCTGCCCTTGTCTTGGTTTGAGCGCCTGTTGGAAAGTATGTTACAAAGGCTCTGCTCTTCATAGCAGGTGCTGGGCTATTATGTGCTGAAAGGTGGTTGTCTAATGAACCAGTTTCAGCAGTACCAAGAGGTGCTGCCAGCTGCTGCCGCAGAAGTTTGAGGAGATGAAGGCGGAGGTTGTGCGGGCGGAGCGCCTCATGCTACGCTGCTTTGGCTTCATTGTGCATGTGGAGCAGCCGCACCGCTTCGTGCTGAGCTATGCACATGTGAGTTGCATGGTGTTGGCGCAGCTGCGGAGCAAGTGATCTGTGCTCATTTATCCCAGACTCGCTTGGATGCATTAGTTGTTGCACTGAGTTGGGCTAGTGTTGCGCTATTATTGTGAAGCCTGCATTGCTTCACAGCCTCTGGTCATAGGGATACAGCGTGCGAACCCATGGTGAAAGTTCTCGGCCCTTCTTGTCCTGTTGCAGATGCTGGATTGGCCAGCAGAGGCTGCTCAGGAGGCCTGGAATGTGACCAATGACAGCTTGCGTACCACGCTGTGTGTGCGCTACAAGGCGCAGGTGGTGGCATGTGGCATCCTTTTCCTGGCGGCTCGGCGCCTCAAGGTGAGGGAGTGGGGATACATGCTACGTTTGCTCAGGGGTAGCCCGCCTGCCGTGCCCGCCAGCGTTCCATAGGGAAATCAGTCCGCTGTTGGTGGGCGTGATTCCGGTGTCTGCTGTACCGCTCGTCCACTGCAGCGCTGTTATATGGCAGACATACTGTTGTGTTGCGGTATGGCTGTGCCCTGCGGTGTTTTGCGGCTTGCTTATGAGTTTGCAAGTTGTTGTTGTGCAGATGCCCATGCCCGAGAACCCGCCTTGGTGGGAGGTGTTTGAGGCCACACAGGAGCAGGTCCACGGGGTCTGTGCTGCGCTGCTGGAGCTTTACTCCCGGCCAAAGGCAGAGGTGCGTCTTCCTGACGTGTTGTAGGGAATGTTGCCAGGCTTGCGAAATAGAGGCGGTGTTGTGAAAGCATCCCATCCCGGCTTGCAATGTAGTGGCTTTGAGTGCGTGCCTGCGCTGTGCATCCAGTCCCAAGTAGTGCTTAAAACCTCATGATTCCGCAAGATTCCCGAACAAAGCAGCGCATGCTGCGTCAGCGCTTGCTATGCCACGGCAGGCGCCCCGTAGGCTTCCATGGCATCAGTACTGATGCTCCCTGTTTGCCTATCCTGCCACAGTACATTGCCCTGGGGCGGGACGTCACCTCACGGGCACACCTGCCGGGCATGCCGTCCCCCAAAACGACCAGCGTGACCCCCTTGCGCTCTCCCCTGCCTGAGCCTTCAGGGGCCGCCTCCGGGCCAGTAACCTCAGGTGGGCGGAGCGAAGCAGCCTGTCTGGAGTAGTGTAATCTGATGTTGGTGTGTTTGACTTCTAGGTGTTGCTAGTCAGTTGGCCGTCTAGGCAGCCTGTCCCCAACAATTCCTGCACGGCTGTGTGCGTTGCAGCGTCAAGTAGTAGGCTATGCAAAACAATGAGTGCCAGTGGTTTCTCTTGCTGTCAAGGCTGGCATGGACTTGTAGTTCCAGCAGGGGTTGCTCTTGCCTCGTTTCTGCAGCCGGGCGTGAGGCTGTATCTATTGAAGCCAAGGCGAGCGAGGGGCGAGGAGGCTCGACTGTCAATGGGGTAAGTGCTGTGGTTGCAGTTTGCAGCTGACCTCTGGACTTAATAGTTCAGCACCGTTGCATGAGTTGGTGTCCCTCAGTGGGAATGTTGTGAGCTTGTGCTGGAAGTAGCCTTGGCTGGCTGATGATAATGAGACTATGTCAATGCCTGAACATCTGTGAGGGCAACTTGTGTATTCGTACACTGACAGCCGAAGCTGCTAAGCGATATGTGGGCCTTGTATGTGGAGCTGGCAATTGCTGAACGGAATTTCAGATGTACATGTCTGCATTAGGTGAGGAAGAAGAAGTAGCGCTGGTATTTTTACTTGCAGGCGCACCAACTGATCTTGTTGACTACTGTGCCCTTTGCAGCGGGCTGGGTCTGATGGCAAGGCGAAGTCCCCTCTGTCTGCAACTGCCGGTCAAGCAGCTAACGGTGCTGGAACCACGCCATCTAATGCTGGCGAGCAGCAGCAGCAACCAGGGGAGCGGCCAAGCAAGTCTGGCCTTCAGGCGCAGGTCGACCGGCCGCGCAGCGACAGCCGCGGACGTAGCCGCAGCAGGAGCAGCAGCCAAGGCACTGGGCGCAAGCGCAGCAGGAGCGGGGATCGACGAGAAGGCGGCCACAAGCGCCGACACCACCACCATAGCAGGTGAGGCCTAGGTACAAGCAACAGCTACAGCCAAGCAATGCAAGTATGTTGTAATGGACAGGGCTGGATATTTGTGAGCTTGTAGTTATGACCTTTGCTCTCAGGCCGCAAGGTTGGCTTTGAGCATTGAAGTTGCGTCAGAGGAGAGTTGATGCTGGTTGCACCGGCAGCAACATTGACACAGCTGTCGATCACGGAATCCGCTGCAGAGGAGAGAGCCGCGACCAGCGGCGGGACTATGATGAGCGTGACAGGCGCGACAGCTCAAAGCGGTCATACCGTGATGACAATAGAGACAAGGATAGGCGCCGTGAAGGTAAGCCTACTGGGCACCGTGTTTTGTGTTTGTGCCTCTGTTGTCCCCACGCCTCCATATCCCGGTTTTCATCCCTGCCGGATCCCATCCCAGCTGCAAGCTCCCTACTGAAGAGGGCATCACTGCAGATCAGCAGACGTGCTGGTGTACGGCAAGGAGCTGGTCGTGTTGGTGTAGGGTTGGAAGCAATTTTGGCCTAATGACAGAACTGGAGCCGGTTTCAACAACTGCTTTAACGACTTTTCTTAACTTATCTGCTTCTGCATGCTGTGGGAGCTGGCGATACTTTAAAGTGTACACATCAGCGCGATCTTCTTTTTGCTAGTTGTGCAGAGTCCTTCACATTACTAGTTTCCGGTCCTTTGTCCTAATGCTCTTCCTTTGCATGTTTCCCCTCTTTAGGCACCGCTGGCCCACAGGCGCACACCTCCGGGTGTGCGCTGTGCTGGCTTGACCTTTCAAACCCACACACGCCCTGTCAACCTGCTGTGTGGCCCACGGGAGCGCTGTGGAGCGGCGAGCGAGGGGCAGAGTGTGGCACCCAGCAGCGGCAGGGCAGCAGCGCTAGGACAGGGGCATGACTTTTAATTAGTTTGTGCAGTGGCCTGCCTGTGTGGGAAGGCGATTAAGCAGCAATTCCAGTGTGGTAGGAAGATGTATGCTGTTGGAGGTTGATCATTCCACAAAGTGTGAGTTTGTTGTGAATGTGTATTCTTGATCTCGGCCACGGTTGCAGCGGCTGTCTGCCTCTTTCCTGGCTCGGGTATTATGTGGCCGTCAGTAGAGTTTAAGGTTTTTATTTTATCGTCTGTGTTTTCCCTGGCTCAGGTATTGTGTGGCCGTCAGTGGTTTTAAGGATATATATTTGTGAAGTGGACCTTGCGCTGAGTCCACCGATTGCAACAACTATTTGATTCTGGGCATTTCTAGGCGTTGCGCTATGTTGTATTTCTGCTAGTTGTGAGTGGCAATGGCACCTGTTGCCTGAGAGCGTAACTCCAGGCGCATTTGACTTTACAGCTTCTCCTAGTGTGGCTGACAGCTTGAAGAGTTTTAGGGTTTTGCCTGCTGAATCCTAGCACTTCTATATAGTTAGGGGACTACTGCAGGGCTATTGCCGGTGGGGGGCTGGACAACTTGGGTCTTGTGGGTCGCCAATGGGGTCAGCTTGGGGAGGGTTGGGGTCAGCTGCTGCAGCCTCTACTCCCTCGCTCGCCCGGGCCTCCCGGGGCCACACAGCAGGCCCCAGACAGGTGATGTGGCAACCCGGCGGTGGGTGGCCGTTGTCCCATCGTGGCGCTGATGCTGCACAGTTGCCTAGCACCACCTGCATTTGAGCCAGCCCTGTGATTAATTGTTATATAAACTATACCTAGCGCCTTTGTGGGCACTGAGGACATAGTTGCCTAACTTCTGAGGGCTGGCCTGGATCACTGTACCTTTCCACATCTGTACCTGAAACAAACCGCTGTGCCCACGCTAGTGCAGGCAAGGGGAGACTGAGCCGCCGACCAGACTCTTGTTGATTTGCCGCCTCGCAGCGGCTGAACCCTCTGACCATGTGCCTGCCACCTCTTGTGTTGCCTGCTGCAGACCACCGGCGGGAGCGAGATAGACACCGTAGCACAGCCAGAAGGTGACACTCCGAGCGATTACTGCACACCCAGCATGCTGGCATCGGCGCCATATTCTGCGGCAGAAGCGTGAATGCTGCAGTGCCATGGGAGCATGCTGGGCTGCTTGGCTGCCTACTCTGGCACCTCTATAGCATCGATGTTGGCTTTCCAGTAATTGTTGCTATCCTCTCCCTGTTTGCATTTTCCCTTTACTTACCCGACATGGCCTACTTGACACTCATCGACAGTCAAGTGACTGGTGACTTTGACTTGCTGACCTTGTCTGTGAGGTGAGCACCTGGCTGTTTGGGGCTGTGTGTAGCCCTTGGTATCGCTGCTTATTGTGTATCGGCCAAGTTGCAAATTTCATGCTCCGCTAACCTATAATGACCCCAACACAGGTGGCCCCTCGCCACGCTGGTGTGTTACCTGTTGTTGTCATGTCCACCTTCATCATCCGAGTGACATAGCTGTGTGAACTCTTCACATGTGGAGGGTTCTTTGACTAGCTAAGTCACCGTCAGGAGGCACAGAGTAGAACCCAGAACTCAGGCAAGACTCGCACGCATTCTGCATCCTGCCCTGTCAGTACAGTTAACCCTCTCACTCTCTGCCAGGCGTGCGCACTACCTGCCACCCTCACCAGTAGTGGGTGGTGATGTTCACAGTCACAATTGTACCTGCCAGTGAGCCTTCAACTGGACCCAAAGCTGGCTGAGGTAGCAAGCACGTCGCTGGCGATTCTAGGGAAGGCCTCAAGTTACCTGGGGAGCCAGATCATGCTATGGCTGCTGCTCCAGGCCCCTCCAGGTTTCATCCCATCGAGGATGGATATTATTATGTCTTTGCACTTTCGAGAGCAGCACTTCGCTCGTCGACAACGCCCTTGCAGCCATGACGTTCTCAGCTCACATGTGGACCTGCCGTCACGCCTGTCTTGAACACTGGAAGGTAAGCATAAGCTAGGATGCCACCTTCCAAGAAGGCACACTCAGGGTTGTCAGCCAACTTATGTGACTGGGGTGGCGAGCTCCGTGCTGCAGGGAGTGTCTCATAGAGGAGCACCAGGACCAGTTGTTGTGGTAGCGCAAGCCTCTTCCAGAAGGGCTCGGAAGAAGAACCTTGGTGGTGGCTCTGGCACCCAGGGCCCAGTGGCACCAATACAAGAGGTGGCGGAGGTGCAGCTGGAACTGGGCACCTCTGGGCAGCAGCCAGCTGAACAGGAAGCCAACCTTGCCGCTGCAGCTGACGAGGTCTGTCCACCGATGTTACAAAGGCAGAAGTCCCGTCTTGAGCGAGATTGATGTGTTCTCTTGTGTTTTGGGGTCCCTGCTATAGTTCCGTCTGAGAAGCGTGGGAAGCGTGGTCGCTGCAGTATACATTCTTCCTCTTCCCCAAGGTCTTGCACATAGCCCTGTTATGTTTGTTTTTGCAGGCCCATCAGCGACGAAGTTCAGGTCGTCCAGGGGAACTTGCAGCGCTGCCGACTGTTGGCAGGGGAAGGGTCTTCTCTGCCTGTGCCCAAGTTTCTGGGCTACTGGCTGCAGGAGGGGTAGCGCTGCGAGCAGCCGCCCCTAACATTTCCCCAGCGGTTAGAGATGGGCATGAAGAGGCTGTCCTCTCATTGCTACAATGTAAGCCTATGGTGTGGTGGATTGTATACTCGTACCTAGTCTTGCTAGTTTGATAGGCACAGGGAACCTGCAGCTTGCAGAGGCGCTGCTTGACAGAAACCAAGCTATGAACCAGCATCTCGTTTGCCTGTGTTATCACTGCTACCGATGCTTCTGGGCACCCTCCCTATGCTATTTCAGGGCCTGGTGGCACCTCTGTTTCGAGTGTGGGCTTGGCACTGGCCGTGGGTGCGGCTGTGACTGCTGCACGGGCCGTTCTGCTTCAAGCCTGGCCGGACTTCAGGGCCGCAACAGACCGTTCTAACCAGCAGGTGAGCAACTATGGGCAGGCAAGCAGTGTGCTGGTTGCGGTAATAACACGGCTTGTGTAATTAGTTCTACATCAGCCCCTGTCAATACATTCACTGTTTGAGCTTGGCTGGGATGCAACCTCACCTACTGACTGGCATCGGCTGCAACGTGCCTGGCTAGTGAAGTGGCGTGTGTGGCATGCACATGCGCATGTGCCACTTTGGTGCAGGCTCTGGGCCCACTGCAACCATTGGACCTGCTGTGGGTGTCTGCACTGCCCGGCGTTGCAGAGGAGCTGCTTTTCCGGGGAGCGCTGGTCCCAGCAATCTACCCTGACTGGTGAGCGTGCCAGAATCCTAGCAAAGAGATGCTGGGGCATGTTTGGTTTGCAAGGGTATGCTCTTATGGCAGGCAGGTGGCTGTCTACTGGTGGCCAGGTGGTGCGCAAATTTTTCTGGATTGTCTGTGTGCCAGGTTGACTTACCTTGCAGGAAGCCGGCATAGGCAGCGTATGGCCTGAGTACTGAGTGTGGCAACATGCGCTCTGTCGTCTTCTGAGAGATATTGGTAAGGGTGGCAGGTAGTGGGAACAGAGGGGAGATGGGGTTGAACTGTACTGACTGGGCTGGATGCATGGTAGTGCAGTTGTGCCTGGCGAGGCTACTCCCTGCCCTAAGCTTTACCTGATTGCCTTGCAAGACCCGTTCATTACCAAAGCATCACCTCGATTTGACCAAGACTTGGGTGCCAATGATGCAGGCGAGGGGTGCTCATTGCCGGGGCAGCCTTTGGTGTGCTTCACAACAGTGGTGGCCGCAACCCTGCGTTTGCTCTGTGGGCAAGCATGGTGGGGTCAGCCTATGGTTTCCTGTTTCTTTCCACCCAAAATGTTTACGCTCCAATGCTTGCGCACAGTGTGGCCAACCTGGCTTCCGCGGTTCTTTGGCTCCGGGCTAGGGGTAGGTTACACGAAACCCAACAGAGATTGTAAGCTCTTTGGCTCTGGATTAGGGCTAAATATGCGAAACCCAACAGAGAAAGTAGGCATTTGGTCAAGCGGCCATACGGCCAGTCAGGTATGAAACCAGGTAGAAGTAACACTAGAACAGAGTAGGGAGTACAACCCCACACCTAGGCATTGCAGCGGACACGGACGAGAACACTGCTGCACCTGTGTAGAGGTGCACCGTGGCTCTCTCAACGGCCAGTGCTGCTGCTGCTGCTGAACTGGCGGCCAGGCAGACGGCCCCTATGAGCTTCCCACCGTGCTTCCAATGATGATTTGGTTGATCTGCATGCCAGAAGAATCACAGAACGCTACTCTGTGAGGGTTGCTAAACACCCGAGACTACGCGCTTTGGGAGTCACACCAGGTGGAACTGCTCGCCTCCTTGCTGCTTTCAAGGCACAACTGTGGGCAAAGTTGCTGCCAGCAAAGGTTAAAAACAAGTTTTTCCAAAGCAGGTCGGCCCGACAGGCTTCCTTACCGGGATGAAGATGACCTTCACAACAAAGCCAATGACACCAGTTGCCAAGAAGCCCAAGGCTGTAAGCCTGGCAACCTTGAGGAACTCTCGTCTGTCGGGCTTATTGCAACGCTTTACGAGCCTGCAAAGGGGAGGAATGTGGCTGAAGCCAGTCCAAGACCGTGCCGGCGTGTGATCCTAGTGCCGTGGCGCTCCCTCACACACCTGATGGAGTTCTTGGCAAACTCCTTGGCCTGATCACCAATGGACTCCATGGCTGCACCGCCCCTTTCCTTTATACGGCTTCAAGGGGGTGGCTGTAACGGCCGAAGCGCTGGTGGGCGTACAAGAAGAAGAATAAGTACGACGTTCCAGATGCACTGATTGGCTGATGGCAGGTTATGGGCTCCGTGTACAGCCAACACGGAGAGAACGGTATTTGTGCTTGCTTTCCTGCAGTTGGCGCGTGGCTTGGCAGGTGAGCGCAACTGGAAAAGGATCTCACAGAAGTATTTCCAAATGGTTTATGTCTGTTTACAATTTGTGGTATGTGTCAAGCACTGTTGCATACGCACAAGCTGATCAGGTTGCCATAGCAGCTCAGCAGTCAGCGTGCGATGTCCTACATAAGCTAGCGTGGTGCAATGTCGTCCCCGACTCACAGAAGGGCGCAGCACGTAGAAGTGGGGGCTGGAGCTGTCACCACACAGCTGCCAGCACCTAGCAGACCGCCGTCAAGTTGGCGGCGACTGGGCAGCGCACTCGATTCCTGGAGCAGCAACAGCGGCCTCCTGCGTCACAGTTCCCTTGGCAACGCACCGCTGCCCACAGGTGCTGGGTAGCGGGGCAGTGCTGGACCGCCCGGCCCGCCTTTGCGGCTCCCCAGAGCGCAATGGCTGGGTTGCCTCCTTCCCATCTGCGCTGCACTTGTTTGACGGCTTAAACACGCTGGGTGCAGGGACGTGGGTTCAGGGCACCTATTATGTAGTGTCCACTGTGGGCGCTCCGTTCCTTCTGGGGCTTCCTAGCGCAGTTGCACAGGTAGGCACCTTGCCAAGCAATGCTAGCATTGCTGCAACCAGCCCTGTCAGTACAGTTCACCTGACTCCCTGTGCGCACAACCTCTCATTCCCTTTTCGCACCACCTACCACCCTTACGAATGCTAGTGGAGGGTGGCGATTCCGTACCCTGGTTCCGGAGTACGCTGACGGACTGCATACGGCAAACTCCCTGTGACAGCTGCGCTCCTGAATACTGGATTCTTCATACCTTTGCTTGGTTGGTACAAGTGCAGCTAGGCTGGGGCCCTGGGATTGCGGCCGTCTTCTTAGCCTATTTGGCAGTCCTATGGACTGCCACAGTGACTGTGAGACTGCATGAATACAAAGGCGCAAGGCACACCAGATACAGGGAGCTTGGCCAGGCTATCTTTGGTGAGTTGAGTGCTGTGGAGGCACTGCATCTGTTGGGTTCGATCACCAGCCTAAAGGGTACTAGCTGCTCCAGATGAGTTTGTCAACGTGTCATGAACATGATTTCAGCATGCATTTAGGTGTTCAGTGCAAGGCGCAGGGACTGCTCAATTATCTGCAGGTGTGTTACCTCTGGGGAACATTTGTATTTCTCTTGGTTTGGTGCAGGAAAAACAAGAGGCGCATTTTATGTACTGCCCTTTCAAATGATGGTGAATGTGGGCATGTGTGTCACATATGATGTCATTGCGGGCCAAGCGCTGCGGGGAGTGTGCACCTCCCTGTCTACCCAAGGCGACTGCGGTATAGGCCTGTCAGTTTGGATAGTGGTCTTTAGCTCGGCCCACTTGGCGCTGGCCCTACTGCCAGATATCTCTTCTATAGCCTGGGTGAATGCCCTGGGCGCCCTGATGACAATAGGCTTCTCTGTGCTGGCGACTATTGGGGCTGCTTTGGCAGGTAGATCTCGCGACTCGGCCGGGCTGGTACGGCTGAGAGGTTAGATATGGGGTAGTAGAGGCGGCTGCTCATTACGTTGGCAAGGGTAACAAAGGCTGAGTGCTTTGGCTCGCGCTGTCCTGGACGGTGCTCGTTGAGAGTGATGCAGGACAGCCGGAGCCCAGGCAGACTTGCTGCTAAATCTGACGTGCTCTGTAAGACAATCCTTTTTTTGTGTCGCAGGCAGGGGCCCTGATGTGGTGTATTCGGTCCAGGGCAGCCCCGCTGACAAGGCATTTAATGCATTCACGTCCTTGGGGTAAGTGGAGATTTGCCTGCCAGACCGACATGAGTGATGAGAAGACACTAAGAGATGTGTTCGTACCTTTGTTGTTGTCTTGCAGTGGTCCAGGAAGCAGTGGATTGTATGAAGCATTGGTGCAGGTCCCAAGGTATTAAAGCATGTAGAATAGCCATCTACTTCATTTGGTGCAGTGCCATCACGCTGTTATATGGCAACATACTTCTTGTCGAGACACAGTCGACCCTCAAAGCAGCTCCCTCTGCTGTGCCACCCATGGTCAGATCAGGTGAGGGACTCCTCGTTAGTGAGCTCGTCACAAGTTATGCGGCAGTTTTACATGGGCTTGTCCTTGCAGCGCTGGTGAGTACTGCAGCACTAGTGTGACTTTCTGGGCAGCGGCCCAGGCTGTGCTGGCAAGGAGGCAGAAGGTTTCCCAGGTGCTTCAATTGTCTTTCATGGGTGGCATCCCTCTCTCAAGGTTAGAGACGTGGTTTCCCTTGCGCGCCGCTTGCAGTCCTACTCGGCTACACCATCGTGGCGTCGCTATTGCTCTCTTGTGTTATAAGCGGTTACTGGGCTTTTGGAGCAGCGGTGCAGCCTTTTGTGCTAGACTCGATTGGCAAACCAGTCTGGTTGGTCGTAACGGCCAACTTCCTGGTGGTGGTGAATTCTCTTGCTGGCTACTTGGTAAGTGTGCTCTGGAGTGGATGGTCCCTGCTGACAGTGCATGGACGCGCATTTCAAACTGCACGTGTGGCAAGCTTGGGGCAACACGCTAGCTGTTTGTAGTTGGATTTGGTATGAGGTATCTGGTCTCCCTGGCATCATGCAGCATGAATTCATCCTCATGCCAACGCTCCTCCCGTCCGCTCCTTGTTTGTTTGCAGATGTTTGCTCACTGTTTATTCGACTACGTTGACCTGAAAATCCTGATGTCCCATTGGACGGGGTTGGAGTTCCAGGGAGGCTTCGTCGTTGTCCTCAAACGATTCAGCTTCCGTTGGTTCTTTGTTGTGACGACTGCAGGGCTGGCAGTGTGCCTGCCCTTCTTTCAGGTATGGCTAGCATAGCATTGGTCCTCTTTCCCTATGTGTCCCTCCTGCCTGTGTGTCAGGCCCATGCAGCTGAGGGCACCAACAAACCACAATACTCTTTGGCAGCAGCTGACGTGTAGGTCGACAAACTTTTAGCACAAATGCAGGTTCCTTCTCCTATGTTGTGCAAGGTCCACCATGCCTGCCGCAAGACTTTTCTGCCAAAGGTTAACAATCGTAATGGGTGCCTGCAGGACCTTATGGGTTTCCTGGGGGCTGTGGGCTACTGTCCTCTCTGCTTTATCTTGCCTTGTTTGATGTGGCTGAAAACCCAGCAGGCCTTGAGATGGTACGAGATTGCCGCCTGCTGGGGGATCATAGTAGCTTTCGTGTTTGTGGGACTGACAGCGGCGATCGGTTCCATCCGCTCGCTGGTGGTGCATGCAAGCACCTATGAGTTCTTCACTTAAGAAGGAAAATTGATGGTAAGCATATATAGCTGAGGTTCTAGGCAGGCAGCAAGGCCCTGTGCATGATATGTGAGCTGAGGACATGTGAGACTAGCTGAGGCTATGGTTGCAGTGCGCACGCTGCTCGTTTGGGACAACTTTGGCATTTCGATTTCATGTTGAGCTCTTACCGCCCTTTTGCAAGCAATTGTATCCAGAGGCATACATCCTTCTATATCATGCAGCTGTGCACTCAAATTTTTAGGTGGCCCCGAGGGTCACTGACGTATGATCGTCTTGTGGGCACTGGCAAGGCAGGGTGTGAAGTCATCAAGGTGTCAGCTGCCTGCTAAACTTTTGTGTGCGTTAGGGTGTGTTAAAATAATTGGAGCGCCTTACATGTCTGCGTACCACTTCCCATTCATGCTTACATATTGCTTTGCCCTGGTGCGTCAGAGAGGGAAACGTATGGCAGCCATGCAGGTGGTCGAACTATTGTGGGCCTTATGTCTTTACTTGTTATCTGTTGTAACCTCTGTCTAGCTGGCATCTGTCGCAGCCACAACCCGGCAGGCAAGGTGGATGAATATGCAGGAATGGCGTGGCTATTCAACTTGGCTTGCTATATCGTTACCGGCTCATGTATCCATACTGCTGAACAAAGACAAACATAGGCTTCGCTAGGCCTCCAGCACAGCCAGCCCAACGGAGAAACTGGGAGAGGTTCCTAGGCAGGAGAGCAAGCAGAAAATGGCAATATGACAAACACAAGTACGACGAAAGCAATCAAGACAACCGGCCAGGTTTGATTGGTGAGACGTGGAGCAGCCAAGAGAAAGCAGCTAAGCCAAGGCCACACACCCAAGAGCTAGTGATGCTATTGAGAATTGGCTATGGGGTTAACCGATACATCTCTAGCTTGCGATGCCACAGTCACAAAGATCAGCTCAATGGAGCTGGGTTAGGCATGCTGCCAAACAATAGCAGTCAACATGCATGTCAATGAAGAGGGCAAAGAGCAGTTCAGGCAGCCGCTACTCTGGAAGCAGCATGCAAAAGCGAGCAGTGTTTCCCAGAGCCATCCTGCGCAATGAAGACAAGAAAGATATCCAGGGTGCCTAGGCGACCACCAGGGTGCCTCGCATGCCCGCCACTATGTGGTCGTGCACGTCGCAATAGAACTGCCACCTCCCTGCCTCTGACGGCACCATGTCCACCACCTTGGTCACCGTGGGCATGAGCTCCACCGTGCGAGAAGTGCTCCCCACACTCAGCAACACCTGCAGAGGCAGCAGCCACGGCTGAGCCAGCAATGGGCGTGGTGTGTCCAAACAGAGAGCATGCATCCAGCGTCCACCACCAGAGGCAATGACCCACAGCCTGACATCAGACATAGCCATGGTGTGGGGCGGGCTACTTGTAACACTCCTGCAAACACCTTTTCAATAGACCTGTACACCGGCTGTGCCGCCCACCTGTCCTGTGAATGTGGGGCTGTGCATGTCGGCCTCTGAGCCCATTCCCAGCATGACAAAGCGCACAGTGCTGTTGAGCGCCACCTCGAGCGCCGGGATGTTGCAGTAGACGTAGCCTGCATTCATATAATAAAAACATCGCACATGCACACTCTCAACCACTGGGCACGTGATCCAGGCAGCTGTAGAAGCAAGGCAACGTCGGACTGTGCATGGTAGAGCTGCACTGCTGCCAATGCATTTGTACCAGGCCCAGGACCTCATACCGAGTGAATGAGTGACAAGAGCAAGCGCTGGTCTTACAATGCCCTCTACACTTGCTGTCCACGTGATATGCTAACACCCATGCCAGGTCGTCCACCGGGTCCAGGAGCTACTCAGCTAGCCACGCGCTCCACAGCGACTCACCGTTGACGGAGTGCATCAGGTTTGACTCCTCAAAGTCGTCAGAGCCCACCACGTCGGCCTGCACCCCTGTGGCCGCCATGTTCAGCCCCAGGAAGGGGTTCTCATTCTCGTTCTGGATGTTGAACAGGAGCGGGATCAGGCGGTCCACCCCCTGTGGCAGCTGCTGCCAGCTGCTAGCAGTGGTAGTGTTGGCCGGAGTCAGGGAGCCAGGGGTGGCTACCACCAGCATGCCGATGAGGCCGGCGTTGGGGTGGGTGATGAGGTCAACTGAGGAGGTGTAGGCGTAGGCCACCGTGGACAAGTCCTGGGAACCAGGGGCCATGCTGCAGACCAAGCGCACGCGGCAGGGGGTGTCAGGCTGGTGGTTAGTACGGCACGCGCTGGTACGCAGCCAAACCAATACATGCCTGCGAGCTGGCGTGGCATCGACAAACAAGTCTGCCAAGGTATGCATCCAGCTCTCGAGCAAGTGAGCGGAAAAAGGGTACCAGCCTGTTCAACCCACAATCCCTACTCCACACCAGGGCACCTGCCTCACCTGTCAGGGATGACGTAAGAGTAGGTGAAGTTGGCGCCAGGGGCCACCTTGGTCCCGGCCTTGGTATCATGGCGGGCCTCCAGAGCGCCATCAAACGCGATGTTGACGTCGAAGTCCAGCCGGTTCTGGAAGACGACCTCAAACTGCTGGCCGGCCTCCAGGAGGAGGGTGGGGCCCAGGATGCCGGCCTCTACCGGGCGAGGCGCCTGCGCGGCAGTGTTAATGACCACATGACCAGAGAGCACGGGCTGGAAATATGTAGGATTGTGCCCATTGCTCACGCAAAGTACAGGCTCCCAACCCGGGCTCGACTACCATACAACAAGCTGCACATGGGGTGCGGTTGGCAGCAGGACGATGACGGTGGTGATGTTGGTCAGCAGCCTGAATAGAGCCCAGGCCAAGGCATGTGTGTTCCCCGGGTTACATGCTGTACGTCCACCTGGCAAGATCTGCCTACGCTGCTTGGGTCCCCGCAGCACCCACCAGCTCGGTGAAGGTCTCGTCGGTGTACTGCCTGTACAGCGCCTTGAGGTACCGCGAGCCGATGGTACTGCCGTTGACCTGCCCCACGAAGACCAGCGCCTCCTCCCCAAAGGGCTCCCCGTTGCAGGCATCCAGGCCCAGGGGGGCGTACTCCCACTCAACAGGCTCGGCTGCGATGTAGTAGCGCTGGGCTGGCTCGGTGCCAGACGCCTCCTGCATGGTGGCGGTGTCTGGGCCTGCACAGGAGGGAAGGACGCAGAAGGGCGGCTTTTGGCTGAATGTGCAAGGGTCGTACTAGCTGAGGCACAGCGCGGTTGTGATGCCTACACAGAGAAACTGGGCACAAGGAAGCAGCGTTGCCAATAATGAGTTCCCCAGCCTCAATGGGCATCCACAGGCGTGGGCATTGTGTCGAGACCCCTGCCCCTTGGACGCAGGAAGGAGTGACAGGTGGAACAGCCAGCCATGGCGGGAGCGCACCTGGGACCACGGAGTAGAGCGCCCTCATGCCTGCCGCGATGTGGTCACCCACGCGGCACTGCACCAGCGCCTCGCCGGGGGTCTCGGGGATCAGATCCACGGTGTGCATGCTGCCTGCACGGAGCAAGGAGGCCAACAACTTGGACGTCATGGAGTGATGAAGGGCGTGTCTGTCCACCAATGTGTCTGTCTATACCGGAAGTCACTATTTAAAAAGACAGAAACGCCCTTGTAACTCTGGGGTTGGCACTGGGTTTCGCATTTCCTTTCCTGAGCCAGACTAGGTTTCTAGAGGCAGGCAAAGTATTTGTGTTCACCTGGCGTTACATGCAGGCACCATGGATATGCTATGCGAGTGTACCCCTTAAGCAGCCCGCTCTTAACGCTTGTGGAAGGCCAAACCTCCACCCAGCCAACAGACCATCCAAATGGGCCCCACGCACCCACCTGGGACCATGCTGAGGGCTGGCATGGTGTGGCCTCCCAGGGGGGTGCGGAAGACCGAGTGCTGCATGTTGGGTGTGTGCATGTCTACCTCCGTGCCCAGGGCCATCACATACACACGCACCCGCTCCCCCACAGTGAACTGCAGGGGCGGCATGTTGCAGTAGACGTAGCCTGCAGCAGGACAGCAGAGGGCGGGAACCAGTCAGGTCCCTTTTGCCCCCATCCAGTCAGTGGCTCTGCCAGTCCGTCCTTCTCGCCAAGGCAGTAGGCATGATATCACGATGGGCAACAGGGTTGAGGCAGCTGTCCGTGCGTGCTGTGAAAGGGTCAGCTGGCGGTTGTTATCCATCGTCCCCAGCGGGGCCTGCGTGACACCAGGTGACACACGCAAGCTGCCCCCACACAAGCATCCCCCTTCAAGCCGTGACCGCTGCCGTCTGGCCGCAGGCTGGCCCGTCCCCAAAACCCGCCCTAACTCGTGCCCCCATGTTACGTGGCCAGCCCCTGCTCCCCGGGACACGGCAACCGTCTTCTTTCATGAGCCTGATCCTGCTTCCCCGCTTTGTCCTCAGGCCCTGGGAGCGTGCCAGACCCTGCTCCCTCATGGGGCACCCGCACCACCATTCCCTCGTACTCACCGTTGATGGAGTGCATGAGGTTGGACTCTTCAAACTCTTCCTCGTACTCCTCATGGTCCTCCTGCTCATCCTTGGCCTCGTGCCCCTTCACAAAGTGGTCCACGTTGTCCTCAAAGAACAGCGAGTTGGCCTCGTTCATCACGCTGAAGAACAGCATCACCTCCCTGCATGGGGGCGGGTGGGGGGTGGGGGGGCACACGAAGCAGCGTTACCAAGCTGTGGTGTGCGGAGTAGCATAGAAGGAAGTCACATGCCAGGGATGGCTGGCTGGCAGTACGTCCCGCTTGGCCATGCATCCATCTAGACCCTAGGCAAGAGCCAAGAGCAAGTCCTGCCCCATCAACGACTTCCATGGCAGTCCAGGGTCCCTGTGGCCCGTGCACTTATCCACATGGGTCCCAAGCACGGCACAGCGCACACCTGGGGATGTGGGCTAGCCAGTAACGACACAACCATGCAACAGACGGCCCTCCCACCCACCCACCCGCCCGCCCGCCCAGTCACCTGTCCACATCCGTGGCAGCCAGGGTGTCCCTGTCCAGCACCCCACGCCGCCCCACAATGATGCCGCCAGCCAGACCGGCGTATGTGTCGGTGATCTCGTTGGTGTGGGAGTGGTACATCCACAAGCGCGTGGAGCCGCCAGCGGGGCCCGGGGCGGCAGTCTCGGGGACCTGGAAACACGCATGAGGCGAAGGGGCAGGTTTGGTGCAGTGTGACTCGCACCGCACTGTCGGCATGCTGGGCTGGTTGATGAGCGGTACGTCCGTGCAACATGGCCACCCCAAATGGTGAGGAGGCAGGGCTGGGGATAGGTGTTTGGGACTTGTGAAAGCTCCACACAAGTGAAACAGCGGAGCCGTATGGCTTGTTTCAGGCTGCACACCAGGTGTGTGAGAGGGGAGGCACCCTGCATGCTTGCAGAAGGCTCCCACCTGAACTCTAAGGTGCGACATAGATAGAACCCTAGCAACTCCCAGAGCCCCTGGATAACAGTCGACCTCTTGACCGCACATTCGCCACCCTTGTCTCCCCCACTTGCCTGCCAGACGTAGGTGTAGTTGGTGCCGGGCTGGACCACGTCGTCCATGATGTCCTTGCCTGCAAACCATAGCTAGGACGGGTTTGGCTGCGCGTAAGCACTGCACGCGGGTGGGTGCAAGTGGGAGCCACCCTCCGTCCCGCCTAGGTTGGGCGCACAGGCACTCACTTATGCAGGCCCGGCAGCAGACTCAACATGCTGCCTACCCAACTTGCTGCCCGATGTCCTACCGACTTGCTCTGCTACCTTTACGTGATACAGGAGCACGGCTGGACGCTGTCAGGCCCCCCTCTCCCCCCTCGTTGCAAACACAATTAGGTAAACGTGGGTCGGCCAGGCCCGCTTGGTAGGCACTGATGGATCAACTGGTGACTGGCATCACAATGCATTTATTCCTTCACCGGGTGCACCTGAAGTGCCGTCATTGTAGGGCGCTCCCTCCGAGTCCTTCATGTACCGCACCCCATGTGGGTGCATGGAGACAGGGTAGCGCATGCGGTTGATCAGGAGCACCTCAATGGTATCGCCAACCTCGGCGCGCAGCATGGGGCCTGCAGGGGAAAGCGGTGTTGGGGAGTGAGTGCGGCTGTCAGTAGCAGGTGATAGAGAGAGAGGTGACTCCACTGTGCCCGTCGGCGAGCGGCAAGCATGGTAGCAGGCACTGGGGGTGTGAAGTGATGGGCACTGCTACTGCTAGCCCATGCCCTCTATGACTTTGCACAACACCGTGCCTACCGGCAACATTGTTGTTGTTAGCACCGGCCAGTGATGCCTCCAGGGCGCTGCTGCCGTATGCTGAATCTTAGGGGTTTTTGGCAGCCCAGGCTATGCAACATGGGCAGGAGTCTGGACAGTGCAGCCATTGGCCGCCAAAAACACTAGGCCTCAAACAAGATGTTAAGCTACTCAATGTCCAACAGCTACAAACGAGGGTTGCAGCATAACCCAACCTCCCTGATTGAGCATTACAGAGCTTACCCAGAATGCCTAGGTAGTCATCCTCCGGCGCCCGCTCTTTCTTCTGGGTGAAGGTGGCGTCAGTGTACTCGATGAACTGGCCCTTGATGTAGCTGCAGGGCAAATGGCACAGCATTAGGACCAGCATCCCCCAGTTCAAGATGGGCAGAGCAACTGCATTGGGGTGAGTGTAGTGGAGGCATGGGATGCAAATTGTGACAAGAGCGCAGCAGGGGTAGCGCAGCAGGGGTAGCGCAGCGCAGCGCGTCCTGCTGATGGGGCTCAGCGCAAAGGCGCGGCCCTGGGGTGCGCACAGGCCACCGGCATAGCTAGCAGCAAGGGGAGTCTCAGCTGGCCTTGCCGGGCAACACAAAACCCTGGAGGTGGCAAGCAAGCCTAGGAAACTGGGGCAGGCTGCCTCCTCCTCCTTGTATTGCTTGCCAGCACCACCAGGCCCCTGCGGAGTGGCCCGCCACTCACGTGCTGCCGATGAAGCCTGTGCGGTTGGCGACGTACTCGGCCTGCTCCTCCGTCCAGGGCTGCCACGCCCCATCGCACATGTACCCGTTCTCTGGGGCGTAGTTCCACATCACCTGTACGAGCAAGGAGGGCTGGCTCGGTCGCTCAGTGGGAAATCAGCAATGCACAGCACAATGTAGGCTTGGAGGCTGTCTACCTAGGGATGGAAAGGGCGTGGCGAGAGTTATGTCACACCAGCACACTTCCAGTCAGGGCACACCCCGCCATGCACCCCCTGGCAGCGTTGGGCGACAGTGCAGACCGGCAGAGGGGCAGCCTGGCCCGGGAAAGCACTCACTTCACAATACCTGACTGTTTCCACAGGCAGCCCCCGCATACTTGCCTCCTCAGCAGCAATGTAGTAGTTGCGGGTGGTGCCGTTGAGCTCTGCCTTCACGCCGTCTTCGATGGCGTTGGTGGCGTTGTTGGGCAGCACATGGTAGAGTGCCATCATGCCCGCGGTGATGTGGTCGTTCACCTGCAAGAAAGGCGGGCGGCATGTTGTGAGGTGCCAGTCATACTTTTGCAAGACGGCAGACCCTTAATTTACTGTGCTGGGTGATGGGTCGGGTATGCGGACCACACCGGTTGCAACCGCCGTAGGGATTTGGGGGGGGCTGTGAGGCTGCCGAAGAGTTAAGATTCCCAATGCTGCAGCAGTCTTATTGATCCCATTGATAGCTTGATCGCCACACCAGCTCCCCTCTATTCCCTTGACACCTTTGGGACCGAACCCCACGTGAGCTGACAGCATGCACAGTCAGCGGCGATGTAGAAGCATGCCTTTAGGTATTTTCCATCTAAAAAGAAGTTAATAATCGAAACCCACCTGTGGTGACACTCTCCTAGCACTCCATCCCTATGCATATCAGGTCCTACCATTAAGGTACCAAACTCTACAAAAACACACCGGGGAGCACGACACGCCCACTCACGTGGCAGTGCATCCACCAGATGGCTGCGTTGTCGGCATCCATGACCACCGACTGCACCGAGCCGGCAATGAGCTTCAGCTGGTCGTCGCGGAGGCCACGCTGCGAGAAGGTGTTGCCGTGCACGTGCGCGTTGTGCAGGTCTGTCTCGGTGCCCAGGGTAGCCACGTGCCACCTCACCCTGCAGCCCGGTAGAGAGGCAGGGGCTTGGTCTCGTCTGTCACACACATACTGGCTGGTTGAGGGTTGGTCAGCCACGGCGCCCGCTGTAGCCCTTCAGGTGGTATAACACGCCACCCTGTTCCTGCCCTTGCTCCTGCCTGCTAAGCCCTGCAGCTCAGCCCAGCGGCAAGCATGCGTGTGGTCTTGTGGAGTCCAGGTCCTTGGGAGCCAGGCAAGCGCCTTGCTTGGTCGTGCTAATTGGCATACGGGCATGCTGTTGGCTTGCATGGGCCTTGAGCCTTATGCCAGCTAGCTTGGGAGACAGACCGGCTTTTCCCTGCCTGAGCCCAGGCCCCCCTGACATGGACACCTCTGCCAGTGCTCCTACCCACCTGTCTCCCTGCTGCATCTCCGCCATGGGGCCGCTGCAGAAGAGGTAGCCATTGACGGAGTGCTTCAGCAGGGATTCCTCTAGATCCTCCTCCGAGTCGATGCCGTTCAGGTCGTCTGCAGACCGCCCTGCCAGGTTGTCGGAGTAGAAGGGCGACTTGTTCTCGTCCATGATCTGCGGGAGTTGGGACGCACAAAGAGTTGGCATAAGGGATGTGAGCCGGGCCAATGTGGGTGTGAGCATGCCATGACAAAGCACCAGCTCCCCAAGGCCTAGCAATGAAGGAGATGAGTAACATCCTGGGGTACCTGCTTTTGCACAGGCTTGTCAGCCGCAGGGAAACCATCATGGCACGGTTGTGCAAGCATTCTGCATTGTACAGGCCCCGACCCCGGCGTGAAAGGAGGCATGGTGGCGTTGCACTCTCAAGCTTGCTTGGATGCAAGCACGCCAGGTGGTGCATCTACCCATGCATGCCATGCCACAACGCATGCACAGCATGACACACCATGAGCAGCATGATGACGTCGTAGTCCGCCTCCGGGGCAAGGGTCGAGGCGGCCTCGGCTGCCGCCTGGGCGGAGGCGTTGCGCCCGATGAGGAAGCCGCCAACCAGGCCGGCAACGTCGTGGGCCACGGGGTCAACGCCGGAGCTGCAGGAGGAGAAGCACAGGGATTTGGTGGCTGACGTGAGGCCTATCCTTTTGGGAGGCTTTCATCTTCACATTTTGCTCACAGGTACAGCAGCAGGGTCACAAGGCGAGGACGCTAAGCCACGTCAGGCTGGCACCTGGGGCGGCTGGCAAACACTTCCAGCAGCCAGCCTTTTACACTTTCCTGGCTGTCACACCCTGGTCCATCCCACAGCCACAATGCTGCACATGCGCTTCATCATGAGCAGCTTCCCGCCTGTTCGCTCCCATGGTCACCTGTACAGCCACAGCTTGTAGTTGGGATCCCCATCAGACGGCCCAGCATCCTCGGGGACCAGCCACGTGTAGGTGAGAGTTTCGTTGGGAGCAGCAGCCGGTGCAAACGCTGCAGCGCCATTGGCTTCCGGGGCAATGTTGGGCTGCAGGCCAGTGGGCTCAAGGTTCACCGGGAAGGGCAGCTTGTTGCGGAAGATGACTGTAATGGTATCTCCCACACGAGCCCTCAGGATGGGGCCTGCACCGCAGCAGGGCACAGCGCAGGAGAATTAAGACATGCACATTTGCTACCAACTGAGAGGCGAGGAAGCTGCCAAGCTCAAGCATGCGAGCACAGCAGCAATGCACACTGTGGCTGTGCAGCTGCTACAACCAGGCCGTATTAACTAAAGGCCTTGCACAGTTTTCATGCGGCTGCGCAGGAACCCGACTGCTGTCAATGCGGGTGGCACCTCCTCCTTGACAGTAAGGGTTGCTTACCCAGCAGCCCAGTATGGTTGAACTCTTGTGGCTTGGGGATAACTTCCTGCAACGGTACTGGGTTGAAGGACTCGAACAAACTCTTCAAGGCTGCTTGAATCACCATAGATGCAGCACATTGGTGCGGGGTGTCCCCAAGATGCAATTCACCTGGGTGTGGCACAGCCCTTACCTGAAATGAGTCGTTGGTATACTGCACATAGACAGCCTTCTTCAGGAATCTGCCTAACCCTTTGTTGACCCACAGCAAGTCTTCTGTGTCATCAGTGTCTTGGTGCTCCTCTTCGTCATGGCTGTGACCCTTTTGATGCCGGAAGCACAAGTTCTTGCCCCCTGGGGCATAGTCCCAGAGAGTCTCCTCAGCCGCAATATACCAGACATGATTCTGCCCTTGGCTGGACCCATCATCAGGGCTGGCTGCTGCTGGGTTTGCAGCGGCTAACAGCACAAAGGCAATCGCGACCAGTGCGGCATGCATCCTTGACCGACAGGCCGCTATCAACCGGAACAAACCCGGGCTTGCTAGGTGTTCTCGGAATATTGCACGGATGAGATGACCATCTCCATGTTAAGCACACGCCATGGATGCCCTGAGCAGGATGCGTGCACTGGTGTGTGGGGGGCGTGCGCCGGGCGTCAGGAAGTGTCTATGTCTATAAGGCCAATGCAACCACTACCCCTTCACCTGGGGCCTGAGATCCTTGATTACAAGATGGTGCACGTCCCTGATTCTCTCTAGCAACGTCTCCAGCATCATTTGCGTCCGATATTCCTTGGCGGCTGACCTCGGCGGCGCGTCATGACTCGCAGGCTGTCATTCGATTCGCACCTAAAGCTGGGAGGGCGTTATTTCGTAATGTTTTTGGGGCGGTGTGGTCCTTTCTATCCCGCAACTTACTGCAACGACTGTCCCACAGGTCCCGCAGCGGCTGACGATGACGACGCCCGCGCCTCCTGTAATGAATGTGACTAAACGCTGCCGGTGATGCTTCTTCAGCGGACCATAGAGGAGGAGAACAACCTCCAAGCATGCTATGAACTGATATCCTGGTGCATGATCATTTCTGATGTTGCAGTACCTTATGGCTGCAACCCATGCTGCAACCTAGGTTCCGTTAAAAGCCCTCATGCTGTCAACGCGTGTTGTATCGCGGGCCTTGTCGCGCACCTGGCGCCGGCTTGCTGTGTCAGTCACTACGTCCTCATGCCCCCCGCTGCTCAAGATGGTCACTTGCGGGGCCAATAGAAGAGCAAGAAAGGTTCCAGTGGCACTGTGTGAGACGGAACGGCCAAGCCAAGGCGTATGCACAGGGGTACAGCAGCTGACAGCAAGTAGCCGCCTGCAGCGAGGGGTGGCCACCTCAGCCTGCTCAGGCGGGGGGTCCCCTGACGTCCACCGAAGTGCTCAAGGCAAGGTGGCACAAGAGCTGCTGCAACCGCCAACAGGGATCAAGTCCAAAAGAAGGTCAGCTTGGCAGGATCAGGGTCTCGTGCATCCTGCCGGCCAGCGCGGCGGGGGCAGGGCCCGCAGCAACAGCAGCGGCAGTGGCGGGCAGGGTGTAGGCGAGGGAGAGCCCGAGCCAGGCACTGTCCTGACGCAGGCAGACCCCGGGCACTCTGCTCCTGGTGACAGTCATGGCGGCAGTAGTGTGGCCTCACTCGCCACGCACAGCAGTTCACAGCAACTTGATTCCGCTCTACACCCGCACGCACGCATGCTGGTACTGGATGCCATGGCGCTGCTGTACCGCGCCCACCACGCGTCGTTCGGCCCATCGGGCCGCTTGTCAAACTCGCATGGGGAGGACACCTCAGGTGATTAGGGAATCCCTTGCTTGATAGAACATAACTGCATAGATCCCTGTCAACCCAGTATACCCGTACCTCCTCTCTGATCGCATTGCCTGCCACCCTAAATGGATACCTTGCTTACTGTGGTGGGCAAGGGACTCTAGAGTCATCCCTGCAGCAGAATCAGGTGGCCACATGACCGATTGATTATTTAGGCATGGCCAGGGAATGACAGGCCGCAAATGCCTGACCTCGGAAGGCTGCAAGTTATGCAGTGCTGCACGCTTTCATATGCGCAGATATGACTCCAAAGGGAGAGCATTCAGCTGCTGTCCGCTGTTTCGTTGGGTGCAGTGCTCTTCCGCTTCTTCAAAAGCCTCTTTGGCATACTTGAAGCCCCTGCGCCTCCCTCACACCTTGTGGTGGTCTTGGACTCTGGTGGCCCAACGTTTAGGTATGTGCTATGCGAGACTTGCCTGTACATGGCGCTGGTGTTACCAAGTGACATTGTCCGCAATGGTCAAGCTGCCGCATTGGCTAAGGAGAGGTTTAGGGCCTGATAGAGACTCCATGCTCGCCCCGTGAAGGTGCTGCAAGTGTGGTGGACCCTTACGCTCCGCCAGCGCCTGCTACCCCTGAGCACAACTCAGAGAGCCCACTCTTGCAAGCTCCAGCAGGAGGCCCCTTCAGATACTGTGACACAAGGGCTTCATGTCCTATCCACCACCCGTTACCATCCAGGCACGAGATTAGCAGCGGCTACAAGGGTCAGCGCGAGGCGTGCCCCCCCCAGGTGTCGGCTGCAGCCAACCGCCTGCTGGTGCTGCTGCCGCTGCTGGGCATCCCTGTGGTGAGGGAGGCCGGGTGGGAGGCGGATGACGTGATTGGCACGCTCGCCCTGCGGGCTGTGGAGGTGGGTGGCTGTCTCACATCAGGTCTTCAAAGTGCTGGTCTGGTACGCTCTGATGTCTCAGGCCAGCTTGCAGGCTGCATGCATGCAAGCCAGGACAGGTTGTTGGCGTGGCGCGTGCCCACCGCAGCACTCGGCACTCGGGAGTGTCACGCGTTCCTGCTGGCAGTGGCAGCCAGCCATCCCTTTGCAGGTCCGTAGGCTGGGTGATAGCATGCCTGCCCCTGCCCAGTGACCATGGCACGCAGTGGTCCATGTCAAGATTGTAGCTGGTGCTATGGCTGGCTGGAACCAAGTGTGAGCAGCAGGTCGCCCAGGCGCATGAGCCGTGTGAGTCAACTGCGTGCTCCCCTCTTTGTCCAAGCAGGCTGGCCTGCATGTGGGCATCGTCTCACCCGACAAGGATTTCCTGCAGCTGCTGCGACCTGGCCTAGAGCTGCTGCGCATCCCCACCAAGACAACCGGCAAGGCCAAGTACCTACTGCCACCGTACACCCACCAGGACTTTGCCAGGGTAGGTGGCGCGATGATTCCTCTTTCATTTCCCCGCCCGCCCTGCCTGCAATGCGCCCAGCATATGAGATGGACTGCCTAGTTTGAGGGCAGGGGTGTTGGGCCCTCTCCTGCTGAGTATGCTCAAGCGTTGGCCCTGCCTGGGGCCCACCGTTCAGTGTAGATGTGCTGCCATTTGAGGTGCAGTGATTACACCAACATCCCGTTGTACTGCAGGACTATGGCGGCCTTGCACCCGCTCAGTATGCCGAGGTTCTCGCACTGGCCGGGGATTCGGCGGACAGCATACCCGGGCTGCCGAACATCGGGGAGAAGACCGCCATGGCCCTGCTGCAGCAGTTTGGCAGCATGCAGGGACTGCTGGAGAGCGCAGAGCAGGTGAGAGCACAGCGAGGCGTGAGAGCAGTGGTGGCATGGTTTCTCTATAATGTGATCATCCTCTCGGGGTTTCGTATGTGGCTTGGCAAAAGGCACAGGTGCATTGATGTGACTGGCACGGTACAGGCCGACCCTTTGGTAGCCCCATATGAAGGGAACTCATGGCAGCATGGTTAAGTGGCGCTACGCTGTCAGACTAGGTCTGACATTATGCAACTGCACAGGCCAGATCATCAAGTGCAGTCACGGCAGGGTCCCTGCTTGCATTTAGCGCAGCACGTTGTATTTGCAGCAAGAGATTGGAAACCTTGGTCGAGGACTAGTATCTTGACTGTTGGACACAGGCAGCCACCACTGCCTCATACGATGCTTCCAAGCAGCCTACTTCAACTCTCACTCCCAACAGGTGTCAAACGCACGCCCAAGAGGCCATTCAGCAAGCCACGGCTGCCTTGCCATGCCGTAGCCCTAGTTACCCACATCTTCCACGTTCCCCCATTCCGCAGGTGAAACGCAAGCCGGCCCGCGAAGCCCTCACAGCCCCAGGGGCCGCCCAGCAGGCCCAGGACTGCCTCGCCATGGCCACTATCAGAACCAATTTAGACGACCTGCCCCTAGCAGGGCTCCCCCCAGAGCACTGGCGGCTCAGGGGGGTGGGCGAGGAGGACAGGGCAGCTGCTGTCAGGGAATTTGAGTGGCTGGAATTCAAGTCGCTCCTGCAGCCGCTGCAGCGGCACCTAGACCGCCTGGCGGCCCTGCCGTAACTACTGTTGAAGTTCCCCTTGATGGTAAGGCTGTGCTGCAGGTTTTCCCAGAGAAAAGGTCACCCACACTGGAATTTGCAAAGGCCGGGCTGTGTGTGCGACCACAGAACGGCCAGTGCACAATCACCTGAGCCGTCAGATACGTGGAACTTACACAAAGCGTTTATCTATACATAGGGCCAGAACCCAAACCCCAGGGAAGTCTTTGCATGTTCAAATGAGAAAGGCTATCAAATGTGGTCTGCGCATCGCATGCTAATGTACACTAACGCACATATTCAGCAGCGGGCCGGCAAAGCAACACTTGCACCACGCCCTGCTGAGAAGGACAGCTACCACATCTTCTAAGCCCCAGACCTTACAAAACATGCATTACAAAAGGAAAGCACCAGCCCCAAGTATATACCCACGAAGCCTGCCCTGCTACCATGCAGAGCCCTGCACGCCGTTCTGCCAGACCCAAGCTAGCAGACCCAAGCTAGCAAACCTGAACTTTGCACTACCTCCTTCTGTCACCTTATACCCAAGAAGCACCCCCAGTCGCCAAGTGGCTGAAGGAGCGGTCTAGCATGACAGCCATATCGGCTAACAGGGGGGACCTTTAAAGACCTTCAGGCAAGCACCCAGCGCAGAAATTGCACAAAGCCCTGTCCGCCCTCGGCACACACCGACACCTGGCAACAGTTATAACCCAACCCGATGCAGGCACTATCGAGGCACCCATACATGCCCTCGTCTGCTGCCCCCTGAACGGCTACCAGGGCTGCCACATGATGGCTGCCCTTGCTCCAGCAACTTTGTGGGCCGCAAATGCCGCCCATGCTGCGCCCAAAGTTAGACTAGACAGGCTGCAAGGACCACCCGGCGACGTCACTACGCCCGCCCTCTCGACCCGGCGACATGCTTGGCCTGCCATCTTAACGGGCGCTCTGGGCGCCGCGAGTGCACCAGGCACCCACCCCCCCAGGCAATCCGGCCACCCCTCGCGCAGCTCAGCAGCAGCTGGACTTTCTCTGCTGCACCGCGGGCTGCTCGCTGAGTGTGATTCCCCCGCTAACCGGCTGAACTGCTGCTGCCTGCTTGGGCAGCCTGCATGGCAACAGCCAGGAATTGCCCAGCCTTCACCCCCCCACAACATCTACAGTAGAGGTCTCTGCAAAGGTCCTGAGCTTCTGCACCAGGCACTGCCGTGAGGGCCCATGGCCACCTGTGCACAGGGCCAGGGGCTCCGAGGGAGGGCCGAGACACCTGCAGGAGACCCTGCAGCTAGAGGAACCTCCAGCCATGAGGGCTGCAACCCGCCCCACAAGCCACTAACCTACAGCCGCAACGCTTAGCAGTCTTAGCACCCAAAAGCAAAGCTGTTCACACCTCCCCCTACTTTCTCCCTAACCCACCACTCCGCCCACCCTCGCAGCTAAGATGGATCATGCACATGCCACACACCTACCCAAAGACCAGCGAAGATGCAGTAGCCTTCATCCGTCACTCACTTGTCTGCTACCTCCTCAAACAGCTGTGTCACGTTGATGTTGTTCTTAGCCGAGGTCTCAAAGTACAGCAGGCCCCCCTCGCTAGCATAGCCCCTGGCATCTGCCTCCGACACCTGCCGGCTCTCCGCCAAGTCCACCTTGTTGCCCACCAGCGCGATGATCAGGTTGGGGTTCTGCAGCAGGGCACCAAGTAACAGGTGTGACAGCAGCGAGAACGAGCACAATCTAAACTTCTCCCTAGTACAACAATGCTGCGGCCCAGCATGGCAGCATGAACCTCAACAGGTCTACACAAACTTCGACCCTGGCACTGCTAGCTAGTCCATCCTGATCCGAAGGCCTGGTATTGGAGGACCACTGCCACGCCATCAAGGGCTGTGAAAAGGCCGCTGCCAGTCGCATGGCTTGTTGGGTCCCTCCCGCCCCTCCCTTGCTCACTCACCTGCACGTTCTGCCGCAGCTCCCACACCCACTTCTTGGCGCGCTCAAAGCTGGACGGGTGCGTCACATCAAACACAACTATCGCAGCAGCAGCACCGCGGTAATACATGGGGGCCAGGGAGTGGTAGCGCTCCTGCCCCGCAGTGTCCCTGCACAGGGGTGATGGCAGGCCGCAGCTTAAGACCGTGAGCAGAAGCTGAGAGGATACGAGGGTGTGAGCATGTTGTCAGGCATAGCCAGACCTCAACCACAACGTTGTGCCCCAGACCGTTGATGCACACGGCGAGTGGAACATCTTGGCAAATGCCAGCCACTGCTCAAGAGACCCTATGAAACCACCTTGCAATCATGCGCAGGTCAACATGCCACCCTTTATATTCGTGACATCCGAACACGGCACAGCCAAGGCCCCTGCCTCCCTTCAAAAAAGCCAAAACACAGGTTCCACAGGTCACAGGCCCTGCTTTGCAGCAGCCAAGTCCAAATACTCACCATATCTCAAACTTGACATGCTTCTCTGGTAGCGTTTTTGTGAAAAATGACGCTCCAATTGTAGACTCTTGGTTCTCTGTGAACTGTGAGCGGACAAACCTGCCAAGCGAAACCTGAAAATTGCCTCGAAACTGGGTGCAACAATGCGACAGCAAGCATGCCACGGACGCTGCACGCTTATCAGCCGAGATGGCAGCAATAACAAAACCTAGGTAAACTCCGTGAGTTGGAGGCTGGGCACCATCTTTCCTTACCGTTGCACCTGCAACCCACCAAAAAGAAACATAGAGCTCAGCCTCTGCAGCTGCAAGGGGACTGCCCACCACAGCTTTCCACATGTGGGACGCCACAACTTCAATAACAGCGAGCCACCGCAGCACCAAGTTGCTACGAGGTCTGCCCCTTCCACGCCAGGAGCTTCACCACTTTCAAGCCCTTAGCTGCTGCAAAGGCGCCTGAATAGCTTGGATACCCTCCGACGCGACAGTGCGGGCGAGAGGCGCAGCGCAAGCAAGCCTGTCAACTCACGATGCTGGTCTTCCCGCAACCCATCTCTCCAAGGAGCACCAGCTTGGACTGCTGCAGCACCTCCATGTCAGCGCTGGTCTGTGGTCCGCAGCAGCCTGATCAGACGGGTAACGCTTAAGAAAGCTGGCCACACGGTGCGAGTTTCCCAGACACGTCGGGTGCAGCTAAAGTAAGGGCACGCCTTTGGGAGGATGGTACAAGCCAGTTACAATAAGCAACTCAAAGAAAGAAGACAAGCGTTCCAGCAAGCTCACGAGATGCCAGAACAAGCAGTGTTCCCCCTTTCCTGCAGGTTCTCATGCCCGTTCATTGAGTTCATAGTCGCAAACCTGCAGGACCGTTTATTTTACCTATATAAATTTGCATTATTCTTATCTGTATGCTTCTGTTCCAAGAACCACATGTGATCAGCGGTTTGATCTTCTCCTCCTAACATATAGCAGCAAGCTATACTGCAGACCATCGGATACCGGTAGTACATCAGACCGGCTCGCAAACCAACCCTTCGATACATGCCCAGTTCTAAGAGATGCTGTTGACCAGGCTCCATAGCCTGCTGACTCTTCTGCTTCTCTGCAGCACTGGTGAGTGGTAGCCGCCGCCTACTCTCTATGCCAAAAAGCCTCCCAACTCTTTACAAGCCGTCTGAAAATGCACAGGGCCGGCTGCCGTGCAGGCTTTGGACTGTCGGCAGCAGCCCCTATCAAGCCCCTCTACCAGCGGCGGGTGCAGTGGCAGGACCATGCCACACTGCTAGCTGCGGTACAGGCGGACCACCCAGTGACTGCAGCCTACTTCCTCCCTGAGGCCAACCCTAGGGCGCCAAAGCTGCTTGTGTTGGGGGACCAGGCTGGCACGCTGCATGTGCTGGCCACTGATGGTGCCCTGCTGGGCAGCTTTCCCACAGGTACGCAGCGTGGTTCTAGACTGACCTAATTTTGTGTTGCAGCGTAGCGCCAAGCCGGCTGGTTGTTGCCTTGCGATCAGTGGCTCCAAAACCCCGAAATGGTTGTATACCATCCAGAGGTCATGATGGTAAAGTGCGGTGCTCTTGCCTTCCAAGCCACCCCAGTCGAGCTGGCCGTCAGACAAGCTCTGGTGGCCTTCCACGTTGGACTGTGTGGTTGCGGAGGTCGGCGTGCATGCTGTGATGCTGACAAGTCATGGGAAGACATCCTAGGCTGAGGAGTTCGTGATGCAAGCAAAAGCTGTTCTGTTACCGTCATCCTTATGCAGGGAGCAATGGCGCCGTTACCGCAGTTGCGTCCTACAGGCTGGCAAGGAATGCCACTCTGCTGCTGACAGGGCACGAAGCAGGGGAAGTGAGGCTGTTCCAAATTCAGGCACCAGACAGGTAATCCATCATGGTGCTGATTGCCTACCAATGCTTGGTGTTCCTGTTGCTGCCACTGGTCGGTCTCACAGCCCACAGGCTGTGGGTGGATTTGTCTGGGTGGTGCTGCGGGTTGAAAGGCTCGGAGGGGTGGCGGATGTTGCCCAGCTGTGGTGGCGAGAAACCGTTAGTCTAGGTAGGTCGCACCTGCTGCCTGCTGCAGGGCATTGGATCTTGAGGAAGGCGAGTCCCTGAATGTACCTGTAGATGTGCAGCTCCTGGCAGTGCTGCCGCCAGAGCAGCTCCTGTGCGGAGAGGTCTGGCCAGGCAACGTTGGCGCTGACAGCGGCAGTAGCAGCGGTGTCGGCGACGGTTTTGCAGACCAGGAGCCTTTCTGCACAGCCATTGTACAGCTGGGCACTGCTGGGGGCAGGGGAGGCAGGGGCCCGGCCGGACTTGTCACTGCAGCATCTGCCACTGGAGCCGTGGCTGTGTTGCGCCTGGAAGGCCGCCAGCAGTTTGATGCAGGTGAGCTGGCATGAGGCGTAGACCAGGTTACTGGTCAGGAGCGGTGTTGCTGGGCTTGTGGTCCCGCCCAGGTTGGGGAGTGATTGTTGAGGGGCATCCTTGGAGAGTCTGGTGCACCTGCACACTTAGCAGAGAGTATCCGCAATTGAAGAGGGCACTGGTGCACTTGGACAATCCTAAATCTAGCCACGGACTGGCCTGCAGTCCGAGTGGTCCAGCGCGTGCAAGCGGGCCCATCCCTGCTGGCAGCTCGTGCACAGCAGGCCACGCTGACCCTGCTGGGCTCGCTGGGCATTTCAGCACTGCCAGCGAGCAGCGGGCCGCTGGGCAGCAGCAGCGGTGCTTCCAGCGTCAGCGACGGCGGGCAGTCGCCGCAGCCGCAGTGGAGCACTTGTGGTGGCCTCAATGGCAGCGCTTTGCTGGCTGGGGCGTTCCTGGAGCCCCAGGCGCATGCTGCGTTCGCTGTGACCGATACCGGGCGCCTCGTGGCGCTGGCGCTGGCGGGGCACGGCGGCAGGAAAGGCTGCCAGGTGAGCCCCACCCCCGTAATTGTGTGGCACTCACAGCGCCACTTGTCTTTGATGACAAGCAGCATGCAGTGCCGGCAGGGAGGCTTCCCTGTCAAGTTTCCAGCTTTCACATCTTGCCACCATCAGCCCACACATTTGTCGCACAATCATGTCAAACCATCTGCGGTGTGTGCAGCTGCCGTTTGTGCAAGGGCTGGTGTGCAGCTCTGCAATGGGCACATTGCCAGCTGGCCCAGCAGCAGCCGTCCTGCGCTGGAACTCCAACCCTATGCCATCGGATCCAACGATATAAGCCTCACTCAAATGATGGTGCCCGCTGCCTGCAGGTGCGGTCGTCGGTGAAGCTTCCCGCACTACTCGGGTTCGAGGGCCGGACCTCGCAGCCACCACCGCCCTTGTCCCTCTCCCTCCTCAAAGGGTACCTCCTGATGAGCACATCCTCACACCTGGCTGTGTATAACCTGACTGACGGGCTCTCCCGCCGCCCTCCTCGCCTGGTCTTAGCCCAGGAACTCAGCCATGTGGCCCAGGAGTTCCTGCCAGCATCAGCTGGGGAGGCAAGCAGCACCAATGGTGCAGCACTTAGTCGCAGTGCAGCAAATGCTTGGAGATCTACAGAGGAGGTGGAGGAAGTTGACAGCAGGCACGGCAGCAGCGCTGGCAGCGCTTCTGCTCAGGAGCCTGAAAGCGCTGGGGTCTGCGAGGCCAGCAGTGGCAATGCAGGGGGAGGGGCTGGCCCGTCCCATGTGGTAGTCGACTCCACCGCTGACCGCCGTGCAGACACCCGAGCACCCGCGGGCGCAGGCAGCACTTGTAGCAGCGCCAGCGGCAGCAGCAATGGTGACGCAATCGACCAAGTAGTGTTGCAGCAGAAGCGACGCCAGCTGCAGCAGCAGCAGGGCGGGCAGCAGGTGCAGCAGCAGCTGCCACTGGTAGCCAGCTGCGGGGGCGACCTCGTGGCACTGGCTTTCGGCGGCGGGGTGCTGGCTGTCTACAGCAGCCGCTTACCACAGAAAGCCAAGCCACCACCCCCGGCAGGAGCGGCGGTCATGCAGGTCAGTAGCATAAACCCGCTAGCGAATTCGGGGAGGGCACACAACTCCTCCCAGGTAGCTATCTTGCCTTCAACCCCACTAGCCCATATGCCTGGCTCATGCACCTCTTCCGAACTGACTGATTTCTGTTGGCTAGGTGCTGCGCTTGAACAGCTTCAAAGACGCTTCAATACATCTGCACATCGGCTTCCCCCTGGTATGCTTCGTGTTCCATTACTGTAAGGTGCCCCGCTGCACCGGTGTGTTAGGGTCTCTCCCTGCCGGTTTATGCAGTTCTTACAGCCGATGGCGATAGTGGGCGTGGCTGGCATAGTGCTGTACCGGGCCCGCAACAAGCGCGAGGCCATGGCTGGGCTGGGAGGCCGTTCGGGGCCCACAGGCAGAGGCGGTGGCAGGGACAGCCTGGGAGAGTTTGAGCGCCTGCTGCGAGGGCAAAGCGCGGGTAAGGATGTGCCTGGCGTCTAGCATTTTGATGGGTGGTAAGCAGTGCGAACAGAGGGAGAGGTAGGCGAAGACTGTATTAGCAGGGCTATTCGCAATTATGCTCTCTTAACACTAGAGTACAGAGGGATGCGGTGTTCTTTCTGCAACTCGCTAGTTGGAAAAAACCAGAGTATGGGGCAGACTTTTGCGGAGGCCCCCGGATCTGCATCTTGTTGCGTTTGTGATTGACGGCAGGTGTGCTAACAAATGATAGGGTGGCTATTCATCTATCTATATACATTGTTTTCTGCATCCCACTCTGCGGTCTGCACCCTGTGTAATGCAACCCAATATAGAAACAGGTTGCTTGGTTGCAAGTCATGTAAGACATAGCTGCTGCAGGGCGGCGGGGGGCCTTTGGGCGGTTTGAGGCTGACTCCGGAGCAGAGGAGGACCTAGGCCCACAAGTGCCTTCCATGCGGCAGGGCCAGCTACATGGCAGGCGGGGCTTGGGGGAGAGCCAAAGCGCAGCAGCAAGGCCTGCGTTCAAGACTGCAGGCGGGAGATCTGGCACGGCAGCAGGGGCTGAGGGGCCCTTGAGGGTCGGCAGCAGGAGGGAGCAGCGGGGCGTGGGGTCACGGACGGCGGCCAGCCCCACCGGTGCAGCTTTGTCAGGGGCATCGCAACGCCGCCCCGGCCGCGGCACAGAGCGGGTGGCAGCGGCCGCCGCTGCTGCCGCTGCGCGGGAGGCTGTCGCTGCGCTGGCTGTGGGCCGTGGCGGGCGCAGCGGGGCCCAGCAGCCCAGCAGGGAAGCCCAGGACGCACGCCAGGCGCCGCCGCCGGCAACGCTTTCTGACGAGGATGAGTTGAACGCAGAGCATGCACCAGCTGCTGCTGCCTCAGCGGCAGACGGCCCTAAGATGGTGCGCCAAACAGTAGTGGACTACGCCCCCCTGCCCACGGGGCCTAGCAATGGCCTGTCAGGCCCTGAGGGAGCCTTGCTGGTGGAGAGCGGCTTTGGCAGTGAGCTGGATGACTCATCGGAGGAGGAGGGCGAGGACGAGGTTGACTGGGACACCACGCAGCTGCTGGCTGGGGCGGGGTCCGCCAGTGATGGCAGCGGGGCAGCGGAACTGTCTGAGCTGCGGCGACACTACGACCTTCATGAATGAGGAGCGTGACTGTGGGAGGGGCTTACAGTGCTACACCTTACATGCATAGGAATGTCATATGTTGCCGTTGAGGTTGCAGAATGCAGCCTTCACTTGGTTGGACAGACGCACAGGGATACAATATCAAGCATGCACAACCTGTACCGCCCTGCGTCAATCGCTTTCCCCAAAGTTGATCAGCCAGTGGAGCTGTGCTAAGGTGTCTCCCTCATAAGATCCCCTTGTCTTTCAGCATCTTGGCCAGCTCGCCGCTTTGGTCCAATGCGGCCACGTCAGTGCCGCCACCAATGAACTCCTTGTCAATGAAACACCGAGGAACTGTGGCCCCGCCCTGCACACAAGCACAGGAAATGAGGGTTCAGCATGCCACACTGGCATCAGGGTCAGCAGTGGTAGGGTTACTGCCGTGCTGGGTGTAGGCTGGGTGTACAGCCTCTGCCGTGCTCAGCACAAGATACGAACTTGGGCACCTGACCCCTCTTGCTCAGCTTCTCCCAGCACCAAGCTTGACACCTCCTCCCAATTCAAGAGCATACTCAGCCAACACCATGTGAAGTGCCTACACCCTCAGCCAGCCTGGAGTAGCTTCATCATTAAGTTTCACAACTTGTGCCGGCTTACCGTCATCCCAGCTAAGACCTGCTGTATTTCTGGCCCGTCTGCCCGCTGGTCCAGCTCCACTACATGGAACTTTTCCCTAGGCAGGTTGCGCTCCATGGTCTGCTTGGCTAGCCTGGAGAAGCCGCAGTACGACTTGCTGAAGACCACCACCCTGTGTCTCGACAAGGTCCACTTGACGAACCCTGCTGCGTCTGAAGGCTCGGCCTCTTCTTCAACTATGACTTGAGAGTTGGCTGGGAGCTGTGGTGCCCGTGTGTAGAGCCGAAACCAGACCATGAACGCCACAGCTGCGGCTGCCAGCGTAAGCTTCTTTGCAAGCGACATGCTGGCCATGCCACCCTCTGACACAGTGATCTATACAGATTAGAAGCAAGTCAGCTATAGGAAGCAACCAGGGAGTAACGGTTTACACGGAACCTGCGCCTAGTCCCGCCACCAACAGTGACGAAGACGCTGATACGACACTCATGAACTCAGAAGATATACTCCTGTTATGATAGGCAGCACCATGAGAGACAGGTGGCAGGCGCGAAGGCGCAGGTACTGGTGGACCCCTCAGTACCTTGGCAAGCAGTGCGTGCCGACACTCTTATGAGTTGCAGCTCCTTCAACAGCGGCTCCGGAAGCTCATCCTTGCCGTGCAGCCGAGGCTAGAAGGGCCACAGCACCGTGCAAAGCTTTCCTCTCCTATCGATGCCAGTACACACGCAGGGGTTTTGCCAACCTAGCAGGTACCTGGCATGGACTGCCTGCATCCAGCGGACCGCCTGCTAAGAAGAAAGCAGGCACCCGTACCAGCACAACTCCAACCGTGCCTGCTTGCGGGCATTCCATCTGTCACAAGCTGTTGCTCCTACCGCCGCTGCTTCTTTGTTGCTGGGCCCTCTGCCTGCATCATAGATTGGAGCTGGCCTTTGGAGAAGCCTTCCTCGCTGACCACGCTGGCATCATCGTCGGACTCGTCATCTTCCGAGTCAGCAGATGATTCATCTTCTGACTCCGCATCACTGGAACGAGCCCCGCCAGCGCTGCCTGCGCAGGGCAAAGGAAACGGTAAGTAAAGGTCTGCTTTCAGAGCAGACAAACTAGTTTCAACCTTGTGCCACAGATGCTGGAATTGAAGGAGTAGCTTGCGGACATGCACGTGGCAGTGTATACAAACCTAAAAGCAACGAGCCAGGCTGCCCAAGGCAGGCCGCAGCTGATCCAATCCTGTCCCTGGTTCCCAGGCTGTGCCCCACAGTCGCACCTGACGCTGCCCCACTGCCGCCTCTCTGCCTGCCTGCTGAGGGGGTTCCGGCCCCTCCTGCCTCACCACCCTCTCCGTCTTCGTCACTGCTGCTGCTACCGCCACTGTCGGGGTCGAAATCCTCATCCTGCAGCCAGCCACCGAGCGTTGTCACTGGTACAACACAAGCCTCCTCCCACAGGCAAGGCTGCAGGCAGGGCTGGAGCCCATCAGAAAGCCCGGGGGATAACCACAGGACCAGCATCCAGTCCAGCAACTAAACTCGTCCCGAGCCACCACTCTCCTCAGGCGTGCATGATTCCCAACACACCCTGGAGTTTGCCCTGGACTAGAGATAGCTTAGCGGCGCAGAAAAACGTAGCAAGAGTGTGCAGCGGGCTGTTGCCCATGCCGAGACACATCATTCTTGCCTCTGGGTCACCCGACTCGCTGTCAGCCCCTGCCTGGCCCAGCTCGCTGCCGCTGCCGTCCGCGCCTCCTGCCCCGGGCCCTTCCCCAGGTGTCTGCTCCTCCTCATCTGAGGACGACTCCCCGGTCCCCACCGCCAGCTTACATCTCCGCACATAGTCTGAGTCACCGGTGCCACAGATAAGGGAAGCTATCAGCGCAAGGTGTGCAGCTACAACCCCTCAAGGGAAGCCAGAAACCAGCAAGCAAGCAAGCAGCACTGGCACAGGGGGGCGCTTGTGTGCACTCGCCAGCAACCACCCACCGCCTCTTGCGTGCCACAGCGCCCGAGCTGAAGCACAGACTTGCTGGCAAACCTCACCAACAGGCCCTCTAGGGGTCTGACCACCCGGGGGTAGCATGCTGCACCGAGGGGCCTCTGCCCGTTCAGAGCATTGCAGTTTCTCCAGGCTCCCGTCATGATACACACTTCATGTACGGGGACCCTCCCCTCAACCCCCCACCCACCACCACCAGTCTAGCCCCAAACTTCGCCAGCGCCCACCTTCAAAGGCCCCAATCTCGCTGCGGTCAATATTGCTGAACTCCTGGGTGCTGCCGTCGCGCTTGTGCACATAGAGGTCAAACGTGGAGGATGTCCCCCCCGCTCGGGCAAACTCCACATGTCTAATGGCTGCCCGCGGGATGAACACGGCCGGCTGCAAGGGAGCATTTGCAGCTTTGCAGAGTCGGTTCAGCAGCCCAGACAGCTTTGGAAGGTCAGTAAGGGCAGCTACAAGAGAAGCGCTGCAGCTGTGCACGATCACTCCCGTACCAAGCCAGACTGAACAGGCTGGGAAACACACATGCTCAGGCAGTTCTCCCCATGTGCCTGGCAGCTGTCCATCTACCTTCACATGCTGTGCATTTGCCAATGTCCCAATGGCAAGACTCTCCGACGAACGCAAAGTGAAGCCAAACATAGACATACCAAAGTGTTGCGTCCAACCAGCAAGCCAGTGCAGCCGCACGATCTGCTGCCAGCCCCCATGCCGCCAACCCCAGCAAAGCACAGCACAGCTCCGTGTCGGTGGCTCACCCGCTCAAGGAATACAAGGCCCTGGGCCATTGGGAACAGGGTGCCCTGGCTAGCTTTCACGTACGCCTCGCATCCAGGGTAGCCTGCTGCACTGCGGAAGGCTTCGCCATCGGGGCTGCAACACCAGGGGTTGAAGAGTGGTGCAGACTGTGGCCAGGCCATGGCCAATGACGGTGACAGAGAACAATGCACCAGTGGCAAAAGGCATGTCAGCGGGGCCCAGGCTGATCGCCAAGAAGGTAAAGTACCACTGGTTGCTGGGTGGCTGCAAAGGAAGCAGACACTGTCAGGAACTTACTGCCCAGCCGAGCAGGGGGCATGGTCATGGGGTGCCTACCGACCTGCAGAAGGTGGAGGGAGGCAGGTTCATTGAACCAAATGCCTCACACACGACGACTGCCGCAGGGCCCTGCACGCAGGACACGCTCTCGGTGTCATGAATAAAGCCACTGGGTCTTGGCAGGCCTACCACCGAGACTGTCATGTCCTCCCCATTGCCCACAGCGCCGCACTTGCGGAAGCTGGCTGCCTATCCGAAACCGAGACCTTGCCGCAAGGTCCATATTTCTCCCAAGGAAGGAAGACCTTAGGCTGCTCGCAAAGTCTGCACCATCACCCTTCTGCCATCACAAAAGACAAGTCTCCGCCAAAACAGTGTTCTGCAGGTCCAGCAACTGTCAGGCCTATGCAATGCCGGGCTGGCACCTACCAACACCCTTGCAGGGACCCCATGCAGTGAGACAATCGCTCTGCACCTGCATGCGCTTCTCGGGTATCTGGGGGTGGGGGATGTCCAGCTGCCCGTCGGCGGTGGTCTGGACAACTACTGCTGTGAGGGGCTGCTTGCCGTTCGTCACCTTGGCAGCCCTGCGAAGACAAAGCTCCGCGGGGAATCCACAGCATATAGCAGACAGCGCACAATTCAGTGGCACGCCCATCGGTAATCTGAGGCTTCATGAAGAGCAGGATGGTGGCCCAGAGCAGCAAACGCCAGAGTTGCAGGGTAAGTATGCTACAAATAGGCCACAAAGGCAACGAGGCACTGCGGAGCTGCTGCGCTGGCTCCCAAGGGTGCTATAGTTACAGGTTGCTACCCACGGGTCAATGTTGATGTACAGGAAGACTCGCTTCTTCACATCCTTAGGCAACTCAATTATCTGCAGCACGTAGTCTTACCAAGTGCTTGTCGCCTGGCACTTGGTACGGAACAATTGAAGTGCTGGCCCTCACGTAGCACTGTTAGGGCGCACTAGGGCGTAGCAAAAGGCATGCTGCAGACTGCCCTTCAGGGGATCACTGCCAGCCAGCTCACCGCCAGGTTGCGTACTGCAGTGTATGGTATTCTGAAGTCCAACTTTCCTGTCTTCACAACGAAATAGTCGTCAAAGAAGCCCAGGTCATGTTTGCCCCTGCACACAGCAGCCACCCTGTCATTGGAAGCCCAAAAGGTGTACCTACGGGGCCTCTAGGCCTGCTGTGGCTGTCCCTATTCCTTGCTCACAAAGATGCGTGGCATTTAGATGCACAGAAACGTGTCCAGTACCCCAAAGCCACGCACCGGGGGGTGAGGAAGGTCAGCCCAGGGACTACAGAGGCAGCAGCATCAAGAGGTATTCGCGCTGACTGCCCATTGGCTTCAATACCGTTCACATGAACCTTCTCCACAAGTACAGCTGCGATCAGGCTCGGTAGCTCAGTGCCTGCTAGGGGCTCCAAGGCTGCCCACAGCCTTTGCCCTGCTAGAGAGGAAGGGAGCAGCTGCTTCAGCTCTTCCATCGCATGCTCATACCCCGTTAAACAGCTAACAAAATCTCCTGGTAAAGACAAGTCTATTTTGTGCGTCGCGCTTTGAACCTGCCACGTTGGCAAAGGCGGGGGGCGGGGGGACCGGTCCCTCAATCATGGTGAGGGCCAAAGTTTCGGTAGGATGTGTTGTAAGGGGCCAGCCAGCGACATGGCGGGGACCCTAACCACATTTCCTTAGGATGGCAGGCAATACGATCAGGGAGGAGGTACGGGTATACTGGGCTGACTTGTTCAGGCTGTGCTTACAAGTGCTGGCACGCTGCAGCACTTGAGCCTGACTGACTTGAAGTGCCAGCAAGCCTGGATTCGAGAGCCATAAACCAGTACAGCTCTTGAGTCCTGCTTGAGCGAAGGGACTTGTTCATCACCCTGCCACGCACCCCGCCCGCCACATGGCCCACAGTCCAGTTGAGGTACCCAACGTCAGATGGATACTTGAAAACACAGGTCCGCTCCCTCTGCTTTTGCACACCAACAGGCGGGCTTCAGCAAAGGATATAATTGTGCAAGGTCAAAGGCGCAAGATCCATGTTATTCAGTTGTGCAAGCACAACATGTATATAGGAAGTACAAACACCCCATGCAGGAGTCAAGTAGCGGAAGTACCTGTAATAAGGTGTGGTATGAGTCACCGCGTCACCAGAAACAGCAGGAAATAGTCAAGCAGGGACAAAAAGGTTGCTACTCGTATGTATCAGCCCAAGCAATGGCAACCTGACTGCATCAATTGCCTAGAGTTTAGCTCCACACCAGCGACTGTGCATGGCCGCATGAGCATGCACCGCCCCACTACTACTTGTATGTGACCAACAGCCGCCGCACGCTGCCCGCGAACAGCTGCCACGGCACGTCAGGTAGCAACAATAGCCAATCTCCGTCTGCATCTTGGTAGACTAGCCGCATGCCAGCCTTTCTGGGCAGTCGTTCACCAAAGGCAGCCTGTATGGCTGTGAGCAGCTCGCCATACGAACTTTCCACCGACAAGGGAAGCTCTCCCAGTGGCTGTGCTTTGGCTGATGGGCGTGCCTCAACCTCAACAGGTATTGAGGTTGCCACCACCTGGGGTGGCGATGCCGCCCCTGCCAACATAGCACCGTTAGAAGCTCCTACCCAGCCCAGGTCATCTGCGGGCACTGCTTCCTCCTTCACGCGCAGCTGGGGCTGCTGCTGTGCGGATGCAGCCTCTTGCTGTGCTGCATGAGAGGGCGGCTGGTGCTGTGAGGTTGAGGGGTTGGACCCTGCACTCGCTGCTTCCTGCTTCACTGCTGGCGGCAAGGCCTCCACCTTGGGATGCTGCTTGCCACCGTCACGGCTAGTACCTGCTGCTTGCACAGCTGCTGAGGGCTCACGAGTTGCTACCTTGGCAGGTAGCTGTTGTTGTTGTTGTTGTTGCTGCTGCTGCTGCCTTGGCCATGAGATTTCCGTTACTACTTTGGCTGCAGGACGAGCTCCATCCTCATCTCGCTTCCGCTTAGCCGGGAATCCGCTGCAACATAACCCTCAAACACTTTAGAAGGTAGCATGCCCCTGTACTCCCTGCTGCATACAACCAAGCCCAAGCCCTCAGAGCGCCCTACCCATATGCCAAAAAGCCTGCAACCAATGTGACAAACAAGCCGGAGCTACATCACACCAACCAGCGGAAGTGGCTAATCAACAGCTTCAAGGCTTTGCTGAGCCGCTGCTAGGCTGGAGCAGTGTTGCACCACCGTAGGGACACAGTGCAGCGTCAAACAAGGTGAACCACACCCACGTGCTGCACAAGAGAGCAAAGCAGTAGGATGGCTGCTTCCTGCTGCTGCAGGAGCCACTTAGTGCACACCTGGTTTGTCCAGTTGGCCTGCTTCCTTCGCCCGACCGCTGCTTCTTGCAGTGCACTGCAGGGGCTGCCTGCCCACCGCTGGTCTTAGCCCCAGGCTCCGCCCGCTGCTGAGGCGTCGGCTTGCTAGCCGCGTCTGTTGCTGCGTTTGGGTCGCCAACATTATCGCCGTGCGTGCTGCTAGAAGACTTGAGCTTATGGTCCGCCTGCTGCTCCTGAAACTGATGCAGCCACCGCTGCTTGAGCTTGAAAGCCATGGAGCGCGCTTGAAAGCCCGCGGGGGCCGCAGCTTAGTAAGAATCAGCTGCCAAACTGGGTGGCGTTTGCAATAGCTGGCTGCCGCCAGGCCAAAGTGGCACAAAGGCTAGGCCACACTGAGAAACGGCCGCTTGTAGTAACACTTAACATTGAGAAACTCATTCCAAAAATGAGCAAATATGTATTACGCAACGTCTTTTGTAAGGCAAGAGGGGGGGGGGGCGTCGGAGATCTGGAGCGCCGCGAACCAGGAGGCTTAACTGGTAAAAGTGTGTTGATGCACACAAACCCACGTACTTGACGGCTGACAGGAGGGTGGGCAGCTGATTGATGACCACCCACAGGTGCAGCCGCTAGTGCAGTCACTGCCCTTGGAGGTGGGTTTTCTTTATTTGCAGGACGGGCAGAAGTTTTGTGACAAGGTGGGCAGGCTTCTGTGGTGAACTGGCTTGTCGTCACAACAATGTCGTGTGCCCAGCAGTGGTACTGACCTTGCTGGTCTCAGGGCATGATGTCTTTGTGCTTTCTTCTACAGCTATGCAGTGCCAACTGGCCAAATAAAGCCTTGGACGCAAACTTCAGTGTGACAGACAGCAATAAGGGTTGTGAAGCCTTTTTGTGTGGTGCACGAGCACTCCGTTGCACTTTACCTCGTCCAATACATGGCTGCCAACATGCAGTGGTTGTTGGTAAACTGGGCCAACGACTTGCCACCAGTATATGCTGCTCATGCCACATCAACACGGCCTGGCAGCTGGTGTTGATAGGGGGCGGGTCGTATCAGGGCCGGTCCAAAACTGGTAAGACTTTTGGGAAGTCCACCTCTAGCTCAGTCAGGAAACTGCGGCCCAAGGGTAATGGCTGATGTGCTGTCACTGTCCTGGTTGCCACAGGTAGTTGAGCTCGGTTACAGTCTTACTCCAACAGGAGTTGTGGCCTGAAGCCGGATGTGGAGCCCTTGCTGGGTACTGCCCTAGCTATCTCACCCTCCCAAAGCTCAGCGGCCTCACACTTTGGCCCAACACACACACTTCATTCTTACATGAGGGTCCTGATGTTGGGTGGCCTCCGACACGGTTGACAGGGGACGCACACGGATGGGATCAGCCCATCCGCTGAGGAGAGTACTGACCATTGGACTGAGGGGGACAGCTATGCAAGGGCAAGGTGGCTTCACTGCGCACCCAGCACTTGTCTGTAGCCCAGTATGGGATGGCTTGCTGCACAACTGCTTCGATATGGATGTCTACAGGTGTCCAGCCCGTTTGTAGCTGGTGCGGGTTTCCCCGCTCGAGCCCGGGCTCGACTGTGTGCAAGCCCTTTGTTGTTGGGATGACAGTGCATCCTTACTCAAGCATTTCGGTCAGATGCTAAGGGATGTAGGAACAAGCTCTGACCAACATCATCAGAAGAGGGCCTACGAAGCACCCATGAGCGCCCGCGCCAAATCCAAATGCCACCTAGAATGCTCCTCGATGCATCTCGATGGCATCCTTCGTGCTGCCCCACCCTTGTGGGATTCAGGCGATGTCCCAGTAGCCCCTGCTAGTCGGAGCTGGGCGGGGTGCAGTAGATCTAGGACGATGTTTTGGGCGTTCACGTCTCCCGATAAAAGCCAAGTTCGCCGATTCAACCTATTGGCAGGGTTTCTCCTCATCAAGAAGCTCAGCATCCCCCCCGAGGTGCAGCAGCCTGGGAGATAGGTGCCCTGTAGCAGACACATCCCCTTGCCCTTTAGCTAACCACAGCAAAGTCTCAGCAGGATGGGGATAGCTGTGGCAGCCATACCCGACCCAGGTGCACCCGCAGGCGCTGCCACAGCAGCAAAGACAGCAAATGAGGGTACCACGAGCCTGGCTGAGGTTGACAACACGCCAGCTGGTGCCACTAGAAGGCCCAAGCCCTCCGGCCACTACCCACCGATAGAGCCACCCATCGGCTTCATCATTGCTCGGGCCACCGCCAACCGCCCGGCAGCGGTGCCGCGGCGGGGAGAGCAGCGGGTGGTGAGCTCGCGCACGCTGGAGCCCTTGGACACCTACCCGCTGGGGCCAGGGCGGGCCCAGGTGTTGGGGGAACTGGAGAACAGCCGGACTGTGTATGTGGGGGAGGTGCTGGCTGGGCAGCCCCACGGGCAGGGCAGGGAATACCTCAAGGTGAGAGGGCTGTTGCTGCGGGGCCCCCCACCTTGGCTGCTGGAACATGCAACGCAGCTCTGCTGCTGAGCTTGCATGTGGAAGCTGAAGCAGCCGAGCTTAGTTACTACCTTTATCGTCCTCTGAACTACCCTCCAAGGGAAGTTTCATATGTACACTAAGCGGATCCTGCAAACTTGCATTGCTGTTCCAGCAGGGTGTGACTGCCTTGAATGAGGTGGGCTGCTTCCTGGCCTATGAGGGGGACTGGCACAAGGGCCGCAAAACTGGCATGGGGACACTGCACAGCCTCAGCGGGGAAGTCTACACAGGCAAGGCCGTGGCGGGCCGGGTGTGTGTTGGCAAGGTCTGCAGGTCTGATGCACGAGACCGCTGCTTTGGGGCACTGGCCCTTTTTAATAATCGGGCGGCACTGTTTTGGTGTGTTCTTAAGCTGCTGCGCTACCGATACTGTGCACAAGTAAGCTTCGACCGAGCTTTGACCAGCCAGGGAGGGTGGGTGACCCACGTGCATGCAAGGATGCCTGTCTCACTTGCCTGCTAAGCGCATGCTTTCACCACAGTTCAACATGCTCTCTGCAGGGCAGCTTGTGGATGGACAGCGCCAGGGCTTCGGCCGGCAGAACTACTTCAACAAGGACTGCTACGAGGGCGGCTGGCAACTTGGTGTGCGCAGCGGAGTTGGGCGGCTCAGAAGTGCTGCCAACGGGCAGATATTCGTGGGGCAGTATGTTGCAAACAAGCGGGAGGGCCCTGGCACTTTATACATGGTGAGGTTGGGAACATCAGCTTGCTTATCCCGGTCGAGCGGCAGTTACTGCTGCTATGTGTGCTATGCCCCTGCCACGCCTCCTCGGGTGGGCATTTGGGCCACCTGTCTGCACTCCATAAGTGCCGCTATGCATGCAGCCTCCTATTCTGTCTAGAGCAGGCATGGTCAACCAGATGACTCTCCTGTTGTGGCGCAGTTGGCTCAGGGCAAGAAGTTCTTGGCTGAGTTCGTTGATGACAGGCCCAAGTGCGGTGTGTGGGATGATATCACGGCAGGTAAGCCCGGCTCTGTCAGCAAGCATGGCCCGGTCTGTTGCCCCTGCTGTGAAGCGCGTTGGGCTGCTATACCTCGCATAATCCATGCTGCACTGGTGGCATGCATTGCCATGTACATCCTTGGGACCGTGGCATAGCCATACTCCTGTGAGACCACAGCGCATGCCCTGCAGAGGAGCTGGCAGCGATCACCAAGCATGATGCGCAAGATATGATCAGCTGCATGGCTGCGTCCAAGCGCTCCCTGCCCGCGCTTGAGCTTGACTGCCCTCATCAGGTCGGTCGTGGTGCTGAGAGCATTGGTGCCCACGCTAGGTGGAGCAGCTGCAGACTGGCAGCTGTGCATTCTATTCTACTCAAGGTACCTGTCCCTCCCTCCAAGCTTACTGTCCCTCCCTCAAAGCTGAGCAGGAGGAACAGGATGGCCTGTTTGGGAAGGTCCTTCAGTGTGGGGTACACAAAGGGAAGAGTATGTAATGAGGGACACATGGAGAAGCTTGGTAGGATAGACCTTTGTTTGTGCTTGTTGTTGTTTCCCCGTCCGGACGGGGTGGTGCATGCCATATTAAGAATTGGTACTTGGATCTTGTGGTTTGCGGGCATAGTACATCCTGGCTTTTTGTTGGCCCCATTTGGGGGACTCACGGCAGCATGGTCAGGTGGCGGTACGCTCTTAGACTAGACTAGACTAGTATGTTATGCTAAACAGTAGGCTGTCCGCTTGGCATGCATGCAGGTTCTTGCTTCTTCCTTGGTGGATGTCCGAAGGCAGCGCAAGGAAGCTGCCGTCAATGGAGGCATTGTCCGGCAGGAGCAAGCGCGGAGCGCAGCTACCAGTCGAGTGGCAGAAAACGTGCAGACGCCGCTGACCGCCACACAAATACAAGCGGTGCAGCTTGCCGCTGCCTGGGAGGCAGCCGGCAGCGGAACATCTCAGGGCCACACGGTGCTTGACAGACAGCAGCTTAGGTGCGTGGTGGATGAAGGAGACGAGGGTGTGAGGGCCGTGGTGCTGCATGTCCGGAGGCGAGCAGTGCAGCGAATTTAATACTACATGCCTTGCTGGTGCGAGCCGCTGGACAAGCTGTGACAGTGAAAGTCTCCCAACCCTTCTTCCGCAAGTGCGCCGTGCAGCGCGAGAGAGACTATTTAGTCTTACCTTGTTCCTCTAGGCAAGCATATGGTGTCCCACCACTGCAGGAGAATACAGGAGCGGCTGCGGACGGTGCTTGGGACGGACCAAAGTAGAGAAATATGTGACTTGCTAGAGACCTTCTTAGGAGGCGCCGGCATCACCTATGACCGGCTTATGGCAGCGGTGTGCGGGGTGGGGCACTCAGGCTGGACAGCATAAGCAGGCGTGCCAGCCGCCTGTCAGCCAGCAATAGGAGGTCTAGACTACTGTAAGAGCAACAGCAAAGAGGTGTCATCTCCCAACGCAAGGAGAACCAAATTCTAGGTATAGGTGGTCAGTGCACGGAGCCAAACAGGCTTCCTGATTGTCATGCCAAGCCAAGCACCGGTCATGACGGGTCGCAAGACCCGGTAGCCATGCCAGTAATTCCGCGGTCACCACTCTTTCGTTACAATCTTATATAATCTTCCAACCAAGCAACCTGGTCTGAAGTGCAAAGATTATCTCACCCGCTTTGACCCGGGCAAAACCCTACAAACGTTGACAAAACATCTTGTGTCACGTTGCTCACCTTTTACGCATCTCAGCAAGTCCGGTTTGTGGCGAGTTTTCAACCTAGGAGTACCTCGAGTAAGCCTCCCGTTGCGGGGAGCGTCCCAGTCAGCCTTCCTACCCCCCGTTTGCCCCTTCCCAGCAAAGCTGGAGGGCGCCAGCGAGCAGAGCGCCCAGGGGGCAGCACCCCAGGGTGCCCAAATCGCCTACCCGCAGATGACTGTGGGCCAGTTTGGCCAGCTGCAGACCCTCGCCATGAGCCAGCTCCTGCAGGCTGGTAGGTGCTTGCCTAGGGACTTTGCTGCTCTTCTCTTGTGTGTTTGGCCGCATCGTCTGTGATCAGTGCTGATTGCACCTTGAAAAGCACCCTGGAGTAGCGAGCCTGGGCCAGTGAGGGCTTAGGTGAGCCTGCTGTCCTCCTGACTGTGCAGCGACGTCAGCTCACACAGAGAGCCTGGACGGCTTGAAAGCGGCCCTGCAAGGCAATGCAGCGCTGCAGCCAGACGCAAAGCGGGCCAAAGTGGAGGGCGAGCAGGCAGCAGGTCTGCCGCAGGAGCTCGCAGTGGGGGCAGACCAGTCGTATGGTGAGCAGCTGGCTCAGTATGGTGAGCCACCAGCTGCGAGGGTTCAGGGTCGAGGTTGGGCTGCCCCTTGCTCGAGTTGGATTTGCTTTGCCAAGCGCTTGAAGGTTTCTTGTCAGCTTGCTTATGGAGAAGGGCAGGCACCATGCATTGGCAGCACTGTTTCCATAAGTGGTCTCCTGTGGCACCCGCACACCACTTGTTGCTGGTAGCGCGGTGCATGCACTCACTGGGCATCACATTATGTCATGTGTTGTCATGTCTTTAAACTGTTTCGTAATACTGCAGTGCGCAGTGGGTTGGCATTTAGCTGTGGTATCTAGCTTTGGTAACCAGACATGTGTCTCTTTTGGTTACCCTGTGCAGCGCCCATGCAGCTCCTGGGCCTGCCCACCCACCCTATCATCACGTCGCTGGCGCTGCCCATCGGCGGCCAGCTGCAGCTGAACGGCGCTCTACTGCAGCAGCAGCCGCATGAGGGCGACGACTCTGGCGAGGACGGCACCCAGGACGATGGCGACAAGATGCCCGACGACCGCGCCAACGCGACCAAGGAGAAGAACCGCAAGGCGCAACAGCGGTTCAGGTGGGTGCAGCGTGCGCAGCGTGGAGCGACAATGGAGGGCTGTTGTCGGCTACCGAAGTTCTGAGGGTGGAGCCTGCAGTCTGGCCTTGGCGGAAGTGCCTAGTTTAGCGGGTGGTGAGGTTGTTGCCCGGCTGGTCTCCATATCACACGTTGATGCTTTGCAGGCAGCGTCAGAAGGAGAAGATGACGCGGCTGGAGGCTGAGGTGGAGCAGCTGCGGAGGGCACTGCAGGAGAAGGGCGGCGATCCCAACTCCATGCTGAAGACAGACCAGGGTGGGTGGTCTGATGGCAAGGTGAAAAATTATCGCATGGTGGTGGATGATGATCTGGCGGGTGGAGCGCAGCAGCAGAGTGGGACCGGTTCTTATATGTGGGATGCAACGCAAGACCGACTTCTGTCTTGACGCGACTGCGGGCAAGTGTGGGGGCTAGACATGATTGGGGAACAGGGAAAAATTGCATGAACCTTTGGTACCGCCGGGAGAGTGTTCTGCAGAAGAGTGTTCTGCAGGCCTGGGGACTTCATTGTGCAGGCATTTGGAGGTTATGGTTGCTTGCTGTGGTGGAGGTGGTGCTCTGCTTCTCGAACTGACGGGTGGGGACACACCGTTGTTGTGCAGGGCCCAGCGTGGACGAGATGTATGAGCAGCTGGAGCAGATGCTGGACCAGTGCCCCGAGGTGCACAGCCTCACAGCCATCACCTTCTTGCAGGTTGGTGCCACGTTGGCGGCTTCTGTGCAGCACAGGGTAGCGAAGGCAGTACCGCATAATCCAAATGCTCAGTGTGGCCGTGCTCTGCTGGGTAGGGTGTTCCATGGCCTGTGGACCTTGCTACTGCACGCCAGGATGCAGGGATACACCCTGGGCCTGAGCTGTAGTCATGGGACCGAGTTTTTGCGTACGTGTGTTGCAGACCTGGCTCAACAAGATGCCGGATGACACGCGGCGGCTGCACTACAAGGCTATCAAGAAGCGGTTTGACGGCAACCTCAAGGAGGATGTGAAGATGTGGGTGCAACAGGCGCTGCAGCCCTGAGCGGCATGCCCACAACTGTTGCTGCAAGCTTGATGCTATAGTTTTGAGTTTTAACTCAGGGTGCGCAGCGTCGGATTACTCTTTTGGCAGCCTATAGGAGGGTGGTGATATACTTGTGTAAGGGCACGTGGTGATCCAGAGCAGGTGTGGGGTCCTGGCTGAGGGGGCGGTACATATGGGGGGACTTGCTAGGCTGCTAGCGTGGCGGACAATCTACGCAGGCAAGCGAGAGTGGGGTGATAGGAGGTGGCTAGCTTTGCACCTTGAGTGTCCTGTGTGCGAGGGTGTGGGTCCTGAGGTGTGCCACACTGTGTCATTGCTTCAATGATGTTAGGGGAGGAACATAGTTTCAGCTATTTACCTATTGTTCATGGGCCGGGTAACTTGCGGGGGGCTGTGGTTTTACCAAGACGAGGCAGGCAGCATTGGCGTTTCCCTGGCTGCCCCGTCGTATATGAGTCACAACCTGCTTTCTTGCTTCGTGCATGAGTTGAAAGCCAGGCACACAGCGATCGCTGCTGGGAAGTGGCTTCTCCTTTCACCTGCACATGGGCGCTTGCTTGTGAGAAACTGGGCATGTAGACTCAGTTGCTTGTGTATCTCTTTGTGCTGTTATTTTACATTTACCATGTGGACCTGACGCACTTGCACCGACCATGACCGACTTAACAGCCAAGTTCACGCCAATCACTGACGACAAGAGGTAAAGCTGTAGAAAGAGTGCTTGTGTTTGGTATAAGTCGTATGGTAAGACGCTTTTGTTAATACTGGCAAACCAGGGTATACAGCAAGGAAAGAAGAGCCAAGAACACTCAGCTGCACTCGCACAAAGCTCACCCGCTCAGCTAGAACCCTGCCAAAACTCTTTGACACCGTGCTGCTATACACTGCCCTGACTGACGCCCTAACTTGGTGCCCTCCCTGCCTGACGACCCGCTGTGAGACCATACATGACACCCTAGCCCTGCCCTGCTGACCATCGGCTGACCATCGGAGGATATTGACATCTGCTCACTTGGGCTCCTCTCCCATACACAAATGACGTTGGGGTTGTCAGTTGCTGAACTGCCAGCCCTGCCCCATGCGCTCCTTCGCAGTGGTCTCGCGCCACCTTGCCAACAGGAAGTTGCCCAGCGGCCCCATGTCAGGCATGGTGGCCGTGCTGTCTGGCCCCCCTGCCCCAAACACTGCCTCTGCCGACGACTTGAGCGGCTGCAGAAAGCAATCGGAAATGTGGGGAGGGTACCATCAGCTTCTTTCTGGCATTACCCAGTGCCAGGAGGACTCGCTGCTCCACCCAGCTGCTGCAATTGGATGCATGCACAGGGACACAGAGCTGCCTACAAGGCAACCCTGCCCTGCCTGAACGCGCCGAGCAGACCCAGCTCATACAACAATGACACGGAGGATAGAGTTGAATGACCATCGGACGACACCCAGACCCCAGGCATGGAGAAAACCCGCTGCCCATCCGGCGGAGCTCGACACCGTGGCTACTGCTGTTCAAGGGGTCACCCTGCTACCACCCACCTGCAGCGAGGGGCTGCTGCTAACCGAGAGCATGGCCAGCATATCCCCAACGAGGCTTCTGCTAGCCCCGGGCCTGACTGCCTCCAGCCGTGAGAGGGCAGCCAGGGCCTCCACAGCTACTGCCGCTGCCTGGGGGCTGCTGCCAGACGCAGTGGCCAGCGCTGGCTGGATGAGGGAGCGCAGGGGCGCTGCACAAGGGACAAGAGAGAGGCAGACCACAGGGATCGGGGAGCGCGGTGTACTCTTCGACTGTAGGGTCTAGAGGCGGGCCTGGCTGCATGGCTGGCGTGGGCAGCGGAGAAAGCAGCAACACAACACTACAGACCGCATGGGCCATACTGAGCGACAGCACAGGACTCGTGCACAGCTGGTCCTATCTGCCCCACGGCAGCAGTAACAGCTGAGAGCTTCCATATAAACAAGCTGCCAACCATCCAACTGGAGCTCAACTGCGCCCCTCCTCCTCCGCAAGTCCGATGCGGTGATGTTTACCCCTCACCTGTGTCCGGCACACTCCCAAGCCCATGGTTTGCTGCAGGAGCAGCATTACTAGGCGCTGTCACCCAGCCCTCGCTGCCCGCCGCTGGCCTGTCAGCCATTGTGGGGTTGCTAGGAGCCTCCACCCGCCGCAGCGTCCCGCTCTCACTGGCCCTGCTGCTGTTTTCTCTTTGGGGGGCCAGCGCCCGCACAGTGCCTGTCCCATTCCCATAGCTGGCGCTTGCTTGCCCCAGCGCTGCAGCTGCTGTTGGTGGGGCTGGCTTTGCTGCCGCCTTGACCGTGTCAAACTGGGAAAACCCAGCTGCCTGGCCATCTTCACCTGCTGCTTCGGATGGCTGCGCTGCTGACACTGCCCTTGCACTGCTGGCTGTTCGCTGCTCCCCTTCCTGCTCCTCCTCGATGGCTGCATGGTTGCCGTTAATGGTGGCCCCCTCGCCAACAGCATGCCGGGACGGCTGCGCCTTCACCGTGGCGGCAGTGTTGTTCGCAAAGTCCCACCTGCACACCCGCCCGCAAGCCCTCCCATTATTGTGGCCTTGCAGATGCTGTAGATAGATATGCCTCATATCCTGTGCCCTGGCATTTTTGCCTGGTGCAAGGTTCAGCAGCAGCTCCCCCTCGGCCATAACTAGAGCATGCAAGTTACCTGTCACTCAATCAACCACGCCTGCCTACCACCCGCTGCCCAGCACCATCTCACACCGCAGACTATCTAGTCACAAACTCTCTTCACATGCCCCACCTGGGCACCGTGCCATAGTTGGCGCCTGTGACAGTGCCATACTGCCCTGCCGCCCGCCGCTGCTCCACAGAAGGCCGCCGACGCAAGAAGTCCGCTATGATTCCCTCAAAGTCAGGCGGCCGCTGTGCATTCCTAACGAATTCGTGCTCCAGCAGTTCATCCGCTGTGGGGCGGGCACTTGGGTCCTGCAAGACAGACATGAGGTCCACCAGGGAAGGTGTGCCCAGTCAGGACTGCTATTGGGAACGGCAGGCACCACCCAGTCAGTTGCCTCACGGTCGCTCACTAACGTGAGGTTTTGCAGCTTGCAAGCAGTCGGAGGAAGCCTTGTGTTTGACAGACTCAGTTTCCAGCCGTGGCGGGTTTGCAAGCCGCGAGGACTATGATGCAGGCACACATATTGCCACTCCCCGCTGCAAATATGGCAACCCCAGCTTCTTCAGCTGACGCCACGCCACTTCATATCGGGCCTGCCCACAATCACTCCACAAGCTTGCCTTGCGCAGACAGCGCCACACAAAGTCCTTGAAGTCTGTCGAGAAGTTGCCTTCTAGGGAAGGCGGGTCCTTTTGCACGATCATGAAAAGCAGACGGAAGGAGCTGATGTTTGAGCGGGGAGGCTGGCCCTTGGCCATCTACAGGCAGCCAAGAAGCTAAGTTAGCAGTTATGTCAAGATCACAAGGGAGTGGTCACCTTTGTGCGCACTCCGCCAGCCAGGGACCTGCCAACAGCCAAGAAAGTCGCATCTCACCAACACCACCCAGCACGTTATCATATATACTACACATGCCAGCCTTCGCCTTCCCCAAAATGCTGCCAGACACTCAGGCACGTGGTCACCTCGATGGCTGTGATGCCCAAGGACCAGATGTCTGCCGCCTCGTCATAACCATCAGGGCTGGTGGCCTGAGTACCAGGCGCGGCAGTGTCGGGCGACTGCTCTATCACCTGCACCGCAGCAGCGTCCAGACGGCGACCACCAGCCCGACTGATGAGGACACTGGGAGGGAAAGGGCTTCTGCGGGTGCCGGCTATGCCGATCAGCAGGATGCAGGGCAGTACAGGCAACACACACGACCCAGCAATAGGTGCAAGCGCAATGGATGTCCTGGTTGCTGAGCAGCAGTCTCACAATTCTACCTCTTCCGACCCAGAAACAAGCAATTATGACATAGCGCGGGCAGCAATTCAGAAAGGCAGCCAGTCTTTGCAGCCTCCACTGAAGAGCTGGACAGCAAGGCTTACCTCTGGGGCCATCCAGAGGGGGCTGCCAACAAATGTACGCCGCTTGCTGACCGTGCCGCTAAGCTGTGCCGAGACACCAAAGTCAGATACCTGCAGCATCACAGCGAAGGCAAGACCAGTGGTGCCCAGCTGGCCATGCATATCACCCTTTCCTTCCGCACCCACTTTGCATGCATCTATCCCGAGCGTGGCAGGCCAGGGCCAATTCGGAGGACTCGATCGCAAGGATCGCTCACCTTGACTAGGCCATCACGCGATACAAGTATGTTGGCAGCCTTGATATCACGGTGTATTCTGTGCTCTGCAGGGTGCTTAAGCCATCATGCATTGGTGCCTAAGCATTCATTGATATGGCTGCAATCTGCATCTTGTTATCAGCCCTGGCAGCGGTGTTTCACTGCGGGGCTCCATTTTCCATCCCCCTCTTCAGCATGACCCTTACCTGAATGCAGATAGACAAGCGCGTTCAACACCTCACGCAACACATAGGCTATGCAAGGCTCCGGTAGCGGGGCGCCACCATTCTCATCATCAACCTGCAGAACGCCAAAGCAGCGCACAATGAAGCTGATATGGCTGGCTTCACTTCATGCTCCCATTGTTTCAGCATGCAAATATAACGCTTAGCGTGTGCAAGTCAACTGGGTCCTACCAATGAGCTGTTGAACCCCGCCAAAGCAGATAGTGCGCGCCAACGTGTTCAGGTGAAAGAGTGCTTGTCCGGCACACCCACCATGTCTGAGACAGAGACCGCCATCAGCTCCATAATGATCATGAGCTGGGTGGTGCCAGGAATGACTGATGAGCCATAATACTGCGTGATATTAGGGCTGCGGCATGTTTTTAGCATGGAGATCTCCTGCAAGCCAAGGCGGCACACACACGCCATAACCTGGGGACCAGCCTGAAGGAAAGCCACACATCGGCGTGATGAAGGGGAAGGGGGTTTCTCACCTTCTGTATCTCCACAATGTCATCCTCACTGCACACCAGGGAAGCGGACTCAAATGCTTTGTGTCGGTTCAAAGCAACAAGTGCAGGCGGGCAGCGGCAAGACCATGCCAGCAGCCAGAGCACACCACTCCAGCTTTGCAACCTGTTGCTCACATGTCTTCAAGGTCCAGCACTTTGATTGCCACCTCTCTATTAGCCACGGTGTCGTACCTGCGTGCATGGCAGTGGTTAGCTGAGCTACTTTCACACCATCAAACTCAAGCGCAGAATTTGAGCTGTTGTTTCTCGAGCTCTGCTCACCCTCGGTACACATCTCCGAAGCTGCCTCTGCCAATCACCTCCTTGAGCTCGTAGCGCTCAGCGCCCCCCGAGCTGCTGCTATCGTTCGACTGGTGGGTTCGACTCATTGTAAGGAGAACCTTGGTGCTTTGCCGGATGCTCCAGACTATTGCAGTGCACTTCAACTGATGCAGGCAGCCGAGCACGCAGCATGGAATCTCTGAGATCCGAACGGAATTCTACCAGTCCAGTCGAACTCAGCATGCAAACCAGACTTCAAGCATCTAGCAAACTCTGTGGAGAGTAACTGCGCTGCCCCAGCTACTGTCACCCATTTTCGTGCTGAAGTAACCAACCTTCCTGTCGAGACCGCTTGAAGCACTTTTGTCCTGGCAACCCTTCCAGCTGCCCTCGCCTTGGCAAAATCTCTGGAGTTCCTCTGCAACCCATACTCCTATTGAGATCGCTTACCAGAGCTGCGCTTGACCTTGGCTTGGGCTTGCTCCATTGTTGGTTTGCCAAGCCTTGCCTACAAGGCCGAACACCTACCGCAGCCCCTCCAATGCGCAGCTCAGCTGAAAGCTGAAGAGCAGCAACCAGCAGGTTGCCAGGGGTGCAGCCCCACATGATCAGCTACCAGGTGCCACAACCAGCCCTCGAGCAGGCTCAGCTGGTCATAGGAAGCCGTGTGGCAACATGGGACCCCAACAACCGCACGTGGTTCTATGCCACAATAACGAAAGTGATCCCAGCTGAGGAGCTAACCCATAAGTCAAAAGATGAGAGGGAGCCACCGCAGCCAGGCACGCTCTGCCTACGGTTGCACTACCCGCCCCAGAAGAATCAAGAAACTTTGTATAAGGACGACTTGGAATGGGATCAGGTATTTCTCAATGTAGTTCATGGATTCTTTTCAGCTCACTGCATGAGTGCTCAGAGTGTTGTCGGTGCCGCCAACGTGTGTCTGGGCAGTGAAAGTACTGGGCAGTAGGGCCACTCCAGCTTGGTCGCAGAGTTCTCCTCCTCCCCTACAGGTGTTCAACCAGGCGCCCATCATGGCCTTTGGTAATAACCCCGGCCAGGTGGATGACATCGGTCAGGTGTGCAGCGTGGACTGGTCCAGCCTTGACAGAGAAATACTTTCGCAGTTAGGTGCAGTGCCGGTACCTTATCCGGCCAAGCTTCATTGCTTACCGCCGGCCTGGAAGAGCTGTGCTAAGCTTGGGGCACCGCCGGCCCGGCAGCCACTGCGAGTCTCTGGAACCAGGGAGAAGCGGAAGCAGCAGGACCCGTCAGGCACCCAAGGTAGGGGCACAGCGTGAATCGCATGCTGGTTGGTTATGCGCTGGCAGCTAATCATGATGGATGCACAATTAGGAGTGAGAACTATGAAGGGGCTGGGTGGTTTCGAAGGCGTCGGTTCAGCAAGCACCGCACCAAGTTAGTCGACTAGCTTATATACCCATCATCTGCCTGGTGCTGGCACAGGCTAGTTTATATACCCATCATCTGCCTGGTGCTGGCACAGGCGGCAAGCGCAGCAAGCCGCGGCGTAAAGAGCAGCCAGCAGCCGCTGAGTCTGAAGAGCAGGGCGAGGGCATCAGCTGCTCACAGCCCCTGCCTCGTAGTGAAAGCAACACGTCGGTGATGCAGCAGGCGGGAGCCTCAAATGGGCAGCATCAACCAACGCAGCAGCAGCGCAAGCAGCGCGGCAGCACAGGGGCAGGGCCCAGTGGCACCCAGCGGCGACCGGAACAGGGAGCCAAGAAGCGATCAGCTGCGGGCGCAGGTCTGGAGAGAGGAGCAGCAGAAAGGGACGATGACGACGATTTCCAGGAGCCGCCGCTTCGAAATATTGTAACCCAGGAGGTGTGGGCATGTCGGTCTTGTGTAGTGATACTCAGCTAGTTATACACTAACTGCTCTGCAAGCAGCCTTTTACTTGCTGGAGATACCTGGTTTGCATTGTAATGGTTTTTCACATCTGGCCTAGCTCCACTTCGTAATGTTGTGTTGCATGCAGGCGGTTGTGGTGACGCGGCCGGGGGAGGGAACGGCCGGGCAGCTCAAGTCCTGCGAGCTGATAAATTTCATGTGCCACGAGCATTTCACAATGGACTTTGGGTGAGACGGAATATGGCGCTTCGTATGTTTAGTCTAGTCTAACAGCGTACCGCCACCTGACAATGCTGCCGTGAGTCCCCCAAGTGAGGCCAACAAAAAGCCAGGATGTACTATGCCCACAAACCGCAAGATCCAAGTACCAATTCTCAATGACATGCACCACCCAGTCCGGACGGGGAAACCAACACACAAGCACAAAGAAAGGCGCTTCATATGTGCGGGACCAGAAAGTAAGGCTCCGTGCCTGTTGTGGGGGTCCTGCTGGATTTGCAAAGCGCAGCAAGGCAGAGTACTTTTTGGCAGGCTGCACTCATGGAATAAGGTCTTTCTTGACACTTTCCCAGTTTCTACGCCTTGCAGGCTGCATGTTAATCTCATCAGTGGCACGAATGGCAGCGGCAAATCAGCGGTGCTGCAGGCTCTGCAGTGCTGTATGGGGGTGAAGGCACAAGCCACTGGCAGGTAGGCTGATGTCCACTCCCAGCTGTGTCGGCATGGCCAGGTGCTCGCTGATGGTGAAGGTTTACTGCAGTCTGGCTTTGTAACACTATTAAACAGATAGGGGCCTGCTCGGGTCATTGGGTGGTAGAATATCACGGACAAGACTTAGTCAATGCAGGAGGGCTTGCCCAGCTGCGCACTGAGTTGGCCCTGCAGGTTCAAGTCAGCCAAAGAGTTTATCCGGCATGGTCAGGACCAGGCGGTGGTGTTGGTACAGCTGTGGAATACAGGGTGAGCAAATTTTGCAGGCGATGCTCACCTGGCAGTAACTCAAGTTATTGATGCAATGATGGCGTTTCTGACTCCGTATACGCAATGCCAAGCCCCTGCACTCCCTTAACGGACTTCAAAACAAGCCAATAGTACTCATATTGCAGAGCGTCTGCCTACCAGCCTGAGCTGCTTGGGCGGGTGGTAACTGTTGAGCGGCGCATCAGTAGAGCCAGTGGCAACACTTTTAGTATCAAGAACTCTCAGGGCCAGGCGGTAAGTCAGCAGAGGGTTTGGGTCTGAAGGGCTCAATGGCTGTTCTGTGCAGATAGCCACAGGAGAGCTTTCAGCCAGTGCTAGGTCCCTGCCTCCTTGGATTGCAGTACTTGGCCTGTTCTACGTTGGTTTACCCCACCGGACTGGAGCTGCTTGGAGCTGTTTTCTTGCCAGATGGGTGGATTCCTGGTTTCCCTGAAGCGGGCATTCTGCGCTGGACTGATGATTGACCAAGCTGGATTCATGTCTCCGTGCACTGCAGGTGCTGCGCGGAGCCACGGAGGTGGAAAAGCTGCTGGATGCGTTTTCCATCAATGCTGCCAACCCTGCTGTGATCATGACGCAGGACACTGCGCGCAGGTACGGTGCCCTGTTTGTAAATGGAGCTGAAATTACACCAGACCTGATATAGGTGTGAGGTGTATGAAGGTACGGCATCGGAGGGTGAAATATCTGTTACCTGGTCAAACCTGGTAACTGAAACCAGCCCTTCTTATTTGCGCTGCAGCTTTGCTGGAGAGCAATCTGAGAAGAAGAAGTATGAGGTTTTCATTGAGGCAAGTTGTTGAAGTTCAGCGTTGGGCTGGAATGCCGTGGATGGGTGGTTGCTTAGCTGGGGTGGATGTCTTTATGCGTGGTTCACCTCAGCCATTAATGCTGCCTGCTGGTACGCGTCAGCGTCCTGCGTGCCTATAATGCAAAGGTTCATGGGGTGATCAATTCTTGCGTGCAAATGCCTCTTGACTGTCACTAAACAAGTTACCTTTGGTGCTCTGCAGGCCATGCTGCTTGACGAAATGTGAGTGGCTAGCTGACAGTGCATGTTGCCATTAGGCATGTTGGGTTCGTTCTGTGGGAAGTCAATGGTTCTGCTCTGCATTTTCTCCATGGCGGCTGAACATGGTATGTTTGGCTGACCGCAGCTATGAGAATCTTCAAAAGGCTGGCTTGGCGGTCGCTGAACAGCGGAACAAGGTAGAGGACAATGAGAAGACCCTGCAGGTATGCTGCCATTGGCGGTGTCCTCCATACAGTACCTGATTGTTGGTAGGGTGTATCTTTGCAGTGGTTTGCCTTCTGTTCTGCTTCCCTTCCGACGCGCCGGTAGCAGTTGACTGCTAGGTGATGCTTGGATGTGGTTGCAGAGCGGGTGGAGGGTTGAGATTGGGATCTGGTCGACAGACAGAAGGGTGCTCGGTAGCCATTGAAACCCATATTAACAAGGGACCATGGCAGCTTTGGCAAACTATCATGATCTGCCTGTGCTCCAGGAGCGGGTGGCTGTGCTTCAAGAGAAGGAGCAGCTGCTGGAGAGCATGCGGGAGGTGACGGACTGGAAGGCGGAGGAGGCGGACCTGGGGCAGTGCATTGTGTGGGAGGTGGTCCGAGAGTGGGAAGAGAACAAGCAGGCAAGTGCGTAGGCCGCCGTACTTGCACTCTTACTGTCTTAGGCTTCGTGTGCAAGCATGACGCTGTATGGGTTGGAGCTTAGCGTCATACGTTTAGAGGGTTGTTAAGTGTTGGTTGATTTCGTTTTCCGGCCGCACACTTCATTCTGCCAATGTTGATGTGAAGCCCTCGCCCCTCGTTCACAGAACATGGTAATAATGTGGAATGTGACGATGGGCAGTTTCTGCCGCATGGCAAGCAGTATTGGCGGGACCCGTGTTTTCCAAGTCTTTGTGCTCCTGCCTGGGTGCAGAAATGCGAAGACACTTTGGAGAGGAAGCTCCCAGGGCAGCTGGCCCACTATGCCAACCTGGGCATGACACTTGAGGCACAGCAGGAGGCACTGAATGCTGACTCAGCGCAGCAGAACGCGCGTCTGGAGCAGCTGAATGCCCGCATGCAAGGCCAGCAGCAGGAGCTGCAGAAGGCCAAGGAAGAGCACAAGCGCCGCAAGGAACAGGTAGGATACCTTCCGTGGCCAAGACATGCACACAAGTCTCTGTTCTAGGGCTCTATTAACCTCTGCTATTCAATGCAGTTGGCCCCGTCGCACTGCAGTGTCCTCCTTTCCACGTGCAATCCACAGGTTACAAGGCATCAAAGCTGGGGAAGCTAGCAAGTACGGCATCTCCTTGGGGAACTGGGTCAGCACCGCAAATGCCGCTGATGTTGCTTGTGATTTTGGGAAGTAATCCTTATGCACCGGAACTGACGTGTATGTGCCACCGGTGCAGCAGGCGTAGGAAGTGCACATATCAACTTGTTGATTTCTTGCGCCACTGCAGTGGCAGCAGCGGGCAAAGGAGCTGCGCGACCTCAAGCGGGAAGTGCGAGAGCTTGAGCAGGAGCGTGACGACCTGGTGGCCAGTGCACTGGAGGTGGATGAAGACTATTTCAGGGCCACTCAGGTGAGGGTTCTGCTGGTGCAAGAGGTGTTTGGCCAAGCTTCGCTGATGTCGAAGGGTGTTAGAAGTGGGCAGTGAAGTTTTCCGCTGCCTTGAAGAGAGGGTTTAAGTGTGCTTAGCCATGGCTGTTGCTAAAGCAGAATTCATTTTTGTCGGTACGTTGGCAGTCGATTTTCTTGAGGATGCCGATGCATGCTAAGAGACTGCCTTGGGCACGTTATCATTACGCACTGCTCAGCTGCTTTTGCTTGTATTGCGTTGTCCCCTCCAGGCTGACATGGAGGGCTTTAAGCAGCGCATGCGGGCCTGCAAAGAGGAGTGTGATGCGGCCTCTGCCGGTGTGCAAGCAGGTAGGTGGCACAGTCACAAGCGGGGGAGTTTCCTTGCCCTGTCGCTTAGCAACTAAAGCGTCTGTGTAGGGTCTCAGCAGCAGAGTCAATTCCCATTGGTCATCTGAAATACCCCTATGGATGCAGTGAAGCAGACACTCCTTTACGGCCATTGAGTGTGCCTGCAACCGCACCTACTTATTTGTGCAGCCCGGACTAGCATCGAGGAGAAAAAAGCGATAGTGGAGCAGGCGGTGCAGCAGGTGCGGGACGCCCAGGCAGAAGCGCAGGCGGCCAATAGCCGCATCGCTCAGCTGCAAGGCGACCTGAGACGGATGGAAGACAGAGGTGAGCGGCCTTGGGAAGTTTTGTGGGAGCTGGCAGGCGACTTGATGCAGTAGGTAATAAGGATATTTGCCTTTGATAACCACACTTCGAGTACGTAGGAGTCGGACAAAGTCATTGCTGATACAAGGCCGAACAAAATGGCTGCATTGCACGGTCATTTGATTGCTCTCGTCAACTTTTGTAGGCGAAGGCACCTTCGGCGGGCCACAGATGCAGACGCTATTGCAGCGCATCCAAATGGCTGTTAGGCAGGGCAAGTTCCAGCGGCCGCCTGTGGGCCCCATTGGCTCCGTTCTAGCACTAGAGGATGATAAATGGGCGGTTGCAGTGGAGGTGAGTCACAGGCCCAGCTCATTTGCTGCGTATTAGTTAGCATGGCGCCCAGTCTTCCACAACTCGTCTTAGACAAGTATGCCAGCAAGGCTGCATCCCTTGGTTGAACGGACTTCCAGCCTACGCATAACTCTACAACCAGGGGTGCTTGGTAGATCGTGCATGTTAAGGGCCTGTGCAAGTGGCTGGTTCAGCACGGGTTGCAAGTTACTTATTCAACTTGCTGTCTGCCCCCTGTGGTATGCAGGCTGCCGTTGGCAAGCTGCTTGATGGGTTCGTTGTGCACTCCGTCAGTGACCAGCGGCTCTTGCAGAAGATGGCCCGTGATGCGCGCATGCCAGTGACCTGCTTCATCAGCAACTTTGACACGCCGCAGCATAACATCCCGCCGGAGCGGCTGCCGCCGCCCAGTGTGCAGACAGTGTTGAAGGCAAGCACAAGACAAGGAGGGGGAGTGCCTTACAAGCGGTCATGTGCATTTTACTTTACTTCGGCTGCGATCATGTTGTCTGATTGTAGGTTAGGACGCAATGTAATGGATCTCCCGTCTGGCTCACATGCTGCCTGCTATAGAGGGTGTGTCCCTTCAACTCCACTGCAGCACCTCTGAAAGCCCCAAGTCATTGCTGGCAGTGTTCTACTGACGAGTGTTTCCCTGTGGTGTTTGAACAGGTGCTCAAGTTCAAGGACGGCCCAAACACCCATGTTGTGAAGAACATCCTCATTGACCAGGCTCGGATCGAGCGGACTGTGCTGGCGGGCAGTGTTGCTGAGGCCTCGCACAGTTTGCGAGACAACTCTTTTATGTAAGCGGGAAATGGCGTTAAGACTACTCAGGGGTGGGCCCTCTCAGCAGCTCGGGGGGCGCAGCCATGGTGATGGCCAGGTGCAAGAAAGCCCTCGTTGTAGTGATGCTTCCAGCCTTGAGCTCTTGCCAACTTCACCAGAACTTGCAATCTCCAACTGCTGACTGGCTGGGATTCCATTACTGCACATGCACCTCCCATGGCTAGCACATTTTTACAGGATGTCCATGCTTTTGTATGCAGGGAGCGCTACAAGATCAGCGCCATCTGGGCGCGCGATGGCTCACAGGCGCGCAAGCGCGGCCGCACAGAGACCATCATGGCGCCAAACACCCGCTTGCGGCCGCGGCTGGTGAAGGATGTGTCAGTGCACATCCAGCAGTGCCGTGAGGAGCTAGCTGAAGCCCAGGTTGGCGGGGGCACTGCGTGGGTGGTGCAGAAGGGAGTCGTGTGTGGTCCTACAGCCTGGTGCTTGGTTGTGTATGTCCCACTGAGAAGTCTGTTGCTTGTTGTCACTCGCCCATCTGATGCATTGGCTGTCGAACTCTTATTTGGGTGGTTCTTGTGTGCAGAGTTTGGGGGCGGAAAAGAAGCAGGCCCTGGAGGAGGCCCGGCGATATGAGATCGAGGCCAGGCAGGCTAAGGCTGCAGCAGAGAGCAGCATGCGGGTAAGGAATCTCAGTACTTGCATGGGATGGCCAGATGTACTCGGTTGGGGCTGATGTAAAGCACTGATGACTGTAACATCAGATTGGGCTACCGGCTACAGGGATTGGCACTAGTATGTATGCAGGCTTGTTAGGCAGCTTAATTTCGACTCTGTTCCGCAGCTTGCCCTCACTTGCTCGCGTTGCTGTTCCTGAGTCCTCCCTCAGGCTGCCAAGCACCGAGAGACGCAGACGCAGGGCAAGCTCAACACGCTGGCTAGCCAGCGCCCAGTACAGGTTGAGGCGGCACAAGGCAACAATGACACAGGTTAGAGGTGTATCGCACCGCTCCTGGTTGGTTCACACTTTCCTCTTAGATAGGCCAAGTGTGCAGGACCTAGATTGTGTTGTTCTCCAAAGTTTGACTTGTGGGCCGGCCAGCTTGCGAGGGGCAGGTGCACGCCATTGGGGTCAGCAGCAGAAGGCCTGTGTGGCAGCACGCTTGCTTGGTAATGCTTGCCATTGTGGTGTGTGCCATGTTACTAGGCCACAGCAGTGCGCGCAGTACATGTCAATGCACTTGGTGCTGCATCGCATGTCGAGCACTCGAGGTGTCCTACAACATGCTGTGCTTCCTGCAGCGGTGCGAGTGGCGGAGCTGCAAAATCGCATAGCCGCGGAAGGGGGCAGGGTGATTGAGGCTGAGTCAGCAATGGAGCGTGCAAAGCGGGATGTGGAGGAGGCTAGCCATCGTGTGCATGAAGTTGCGCAGGCGCCAAAGGTAGGCGGGCAAAGCTGGGCCAGTCTGACAGGGAGACAGTCGGGCAGGAGGCAAGGGAGGCGGTGACAAACCCACACGGGGGGGGTGCCAGGTGCCAGCGGGGCCGCAGAACGAGGATGGGCACGGCATGTTGCGGAGGGTGGGAGCATATGCTTTGACAGTCCGTTTTTGCAGGCATTCAGGAGAAAAGGGACCTGTGCGGCTCCAGCGCGCGTGAGACAGTGCGTTCTTCTCCGAGGTGGTCTGCCGTGCCCAGAAGGACATCTAGTTAGTCTGTTTTGTTTCTGAATCACCCCACAGCGCATGTCTCTCATGATGGAGCTGCTTATCATGTATGGAGACTTTGTGGATAGAAATCGACATGTAGCATCAAGCAGGGCTGGACTCCCAATGCCACAGTGTGTTGATATTGTTCCAGGGTGCCGTGGAACTCTCTTAGAATGTGTGCAGGCCATGGAGGAAGAGATTGAGGAGTGCACCACGGCAGTGACCAACATTGCAGAACAGGCGGCAGGGCTGACGAGGGAGGTGAGAGTGCATGCTTGCTGTGTGCAGCTTATCACTATGGATAATACAGTGGCCAGTAGTAGGTGATCCAGCTTTTGCAATAAGGCTGCTAGGCTGGCACGGCTTATCTGCGGTTCCAGCAATACACATGCAGCACTTGATACAAATAGTTCTGGACAGTGTTTATGCTTCTGGGCAGCTTTTTGCTGAGTCCCCTGCTGGCGCCTGCAGTTGATGAACCTCCGCGAGTTGGAAGGTGCCCTAAAGGCCACGCAAGAGGAGGTGGAGATCCGGCGAGAGCAGGCTGTGCAACAGATTGCTGCGCAGACAGCCAGTGCCTTGGCGGTGAGCACCGTGGGACGATGCCTAAGTAAGCGCCAGCTTGCCTTTTGTTTGCTACCTCTGGTGGGTGGCTTGGTCTGCAGCGTGACGTCTTTCGCATCCTGGATGGAATCAGTGAGTGGCAGAGGTGCTGCCCTGATGGGCTCGCTATGAGGAGGCACTGTGGGGAGCTGAGCTGCCTCGCCAAGCTCAGCGGCGCCTGCTGCCGTGTTCATTATTCCTGCCTCCCACCTGTCTTGTAGGTCTGCTCGCGGGAGGAAGCCTCTGCTGCCCGAGAGAGACTGCAGGCCACCTGGCAGGGGCAGGGCAAGTCACAGGAGGAGGTGGCGGCCATGCTGGCCTTGTCCAACATGCGAGAGCGGGAGCAGCTGCTGGCGCGCAAGATAGCTCACCGGCAGGCAAATGCGGGGATTGCAGTGGACGAGTTGCAGGTATGTAGCCAAAGCCAGCCCAGCTCCGGCACCTGGTGGGGTGGGGAGACCTTTCACCAGGCTCTTGCTATGAAGCATTGAGCTGCATTCGGGGGTGGCTGGGCTGTTTGTTGGATGGTCTCCTTCTGATTTGGACTGGTAGGCAGTCAAGGCTGTACTCCTTGGCAACTTGCAGCACCTGCAAGCAAGAGATGTTACCTGACTGGCCCACTGATGTGGACCATGGTCCTTAAAGTTAGTTGAACTGTTGGCACAGGCCGTGGTGGCAGAGCTGGGGGCTGAGATTGCTAGACAGAAGGCCAACCATCACAAGGCTATGGCCCTCTTCCAGGGATTCCACCGGATGCAGGAGGTGAGAAGGCAATGCCCAAGGGGCGGCATGGCACTTGCGGTGGGGAAAAACACCCTGCTTATGTCAACAGGGCAGCTGCTGAGAACGTGGGGTTGTGGAAGGCGAAGGCTGGTGCCTTAGCCCGTCAACTTTGTGTGTATGGTGGTGATCAGGCGTTGGAGGTTTGGGTCAAGCCTGACTCATCATCATTGGGCCTTGCACCTGTACAGTCTATGAGGCACGCTGCTCAAGTGGGTGGGGCCGTAGCTGCTGAGGCTGCGCCTGTCATGAACCCTACAGGCCCGTGTGCGCAAGTACAAGGAGGTGCGCAACCGTGTCTCGGACATGGTGAGCCACCATTTTGCCAGCTACATGCGGCGGCGCGGGCATGTGGCCTCCATCAAGGTACGCAGGTTGATTGCAGCTTGCTGCCTCAGGCGCATTACTGTCAGAGAAGCACATTTACAAGCTATGACTGCGGTCCCCTCCCCCGCCCCCCTACTCCAGCCCACCACACATACACACACATATCTGCGCTTGCTTGTTTGCTGATGTGCTCTATTTCGTATGACATATCTGTTTCCCAGGTCCCCCTGCATGCAACATCGTCAGCAGCAGGTGGGCTGGCTTTTGAACGGATTCAGCTCAAAGCCGGCCCACCACTGTAGCATCACTTCCCGGTCTCACTCGGCCCGGAGGATGCCTTGCAGGTGGACTTCCGCAATGAGCAACTCATCTTCAGTGTCGGCGTCAACGGGGGCGCCCCAGTCACCAACATGAAGTCGCTCTCTGGCGGCGAGCGTTCCATGACCACCATTTGCTTCCTCATGGCGCTTGGTGAGGCTTGAGCAGCACAACGGGGAGGGGAGGTCTTGTGGGGGGGGTCTTCTCGCCTGCCGCTGGTGTTTAGCTGCTGGCTATCTGCCGAGGGAGCACACGCATGGCATACCGGCAGCTTCTTGGGAAGCCGGACCGCTCAGTTAAAGTGTCAAGTGTTATCAAGTGTTATACATCTGCACCTCTATGTGCTTGAGGGTAGTCGTGCAGTTTACACATGGACATGGACGTGGTGACACAGGGAGGCGCAATCAGATGTTTGCTCGGTGCGGCCAGCTGGGTGGCATGCCAACTGACAGGTTCTGCCGGCACTTGAGGGGCGTGCCGGAAAGGCGGAGGTTGAGCATTGTCTTCCTGCCCATGCCTCCCGACCATGCAGGCCATGCTGGACTCTGCCCGCCCTATGTGGCCTTGGATGAGTTTGATATATTCATGGTGAGGCCGGTTCCTTGCAGTGACTGGGCTGGCCGGCGCCACAATTGATGCAGTGGTGCCAGCAGCTTGCTTGCTTGGTTGTGCTTGAGCGCCAGTACTTGAGCGCCACGTGCCGCTGCGCTGCAGCCGCTGAATGAATGGGTGGACAGCGTTGCAGCAGGCGGCCTGCCCTACTTGGCGAATAGCAAATTGATGTCGGCAACAGCACCGGACACTGTGCACAGGGCTCTATATCGCCAAAGGGCAATCTGTTGTCGATGGTGCTGTAATGCAGGACTCCATCAACCGGCGCTACTCCCTCATGTTCCTACTGGACTTTGCCCACACCTACAGCGACCGCCAGTTCCTGTTCCTCACGCCACAGGCAAGTCTTTTATGGTAGGATCCTGGCCTGGCTGGCTGACGCAGAAAGACATGTTGCCAGCAAGCTGCTTGGTGGACGTTTGTCATCTCTGCGGCGGCACACCTGCAGATCTGGCTTTATGTGCTTGGGGCGACTCAGATGTTCCTGGCCAGAGGAGCCTTGCAATAGATGCAAAGTGCTACACCAGCGCGCACAAAACGGTGGCTGGTGCGCTGAGAGTTTTAGTAATGTGCTGGGTATTCGGGCCAACCCCTTCGCTGTTGGTATTGCTTTGCAGGACATCTCGGCCGTGGAGGAGGCCAGGCAGCAAGTGCGGCAGCAGCTGCTGCAGCGGAGAGCGGACCTGCCGGCGGACTTCATACATGTGGTGAAAATGCGCTCTGCACGGGTCAATGCAGACCAGGCGTAAGCAGGGGTTTTGCTCCCTGATGATAGGCTCTTAGAAGGACTCCTGGACCCTGCATGCTGCACCAGCAGCTGCATAGTGTGATGGTATCAATGCTGGACCTAGGACATCTGACCCCCGGCAACAAAGGCTGGCAGGAGAAGGAGCCCTCCAAGGTCCGCGCCAAGTGCAGAGTAGTGTGGTGAGGCCCGTGCCGGCTTCATAGCTGACCAGGTAAACTGACTTGTGACATGCATTGTTTTGAACGTGGGCGTCGTGCTACTATATTTGTCTTGCATTATCACTTACCTTCATTGCATGCCCAGCTGATTGGCTTGCTGGTGCAGTCTGGTCAGCCAGTGCGACCCAGCTGGGGCACTCTTGCTCATGTTGCCAACTTGCTTACATTGTGCTAGACTTTGGTTGGTTTCATGACTCATGACGGACAATGACAAAGATAACCCTACGTAGGTTTGGTATGCCAAATAGCAAGACATTGGCATGCAACTTTGTTACAATTTGTCAGATACAAATGTACCAACATACCCCCTCAAAATGACACGGGACAGGAGGAGTAAAGAAATGCATTAGCAGGAACCGAGAGAAGGAAAGGTAATGACAAATGCATTGCTGCATCACATGGCGGTTCAGCAAGTGTATATGTAAAGGAAGACAACAATGTAAAGGGTTCTGCAAAAAGCGAGCTACCTGCAGCCGCCACTGTCACCTGCTGTCATGCCCTTGCACCTGCCTTAACACTCGAAAATTTGCCAATGTCACATGCCTGCCGTGGGTGCTGCCAACCACGCTAATCATACAGGTGTGTTCGTTCCTTCAGGTGACCTATAGCTAGCACCCCCCTAACTCGCTCTTGCGGTCGGCGGCGTGTTGGGGGAGGGTGTGGTTGCGTTCAACGAAGAAGAGAAGACCCTGCTGGGCTTCACAGGGTTGGCGTAGGTGGTCCCCAAGTCCCAGTTATACCTGCAAGCGCAGGAGCAAGGCAACATACCGTCACAAGCTTTGCCTCATCCTATGCTGCGGCATGGCAGATTCAGGCACACAATACACCCACCATGCATAACAACAAGGTGTGTCAAGAATATGTTGAGGACTGCCTCCTTTTAGAACCCTGGGCAGCCTGGAAACAAGGCATACGTCACCTACACACAAATTTCACTAGGACAGAAGCTTACTTGAAGCTGGCGCAGCTGCCCATGAAAGGGGCGCAGGCAGGGTCACTCTGTCCGCCCTGCATGACACATGAACAACCACTCAGGTCAGGTTGCTGCTGCATTACATTCTCAAAGGGGAAGCCATGCAAATGACACTGTTTGCCATTCAGGTGGCGCCAAAGGCGCTGCGGTGCGCAGGTCCTGCTGCGCATGCTGCCGTTTGTTGCATGCATGGCTGCCGCCTCCTGGCAGAGGCTCCTGCATGCACTCACCAACCCATTGCAGTCATTGTCGCGGCCATAGCAGCAGGAGCTGAGAGTCTCGGGGCCGCCGTAGCGGCATATGCTGACTTTCACTGCTGCTCCCGCTCGCCCCAAGTGACGGAATGTCAGCCCGGTGGTGCCCTCTGTCAAAGCGGGCATAGTATCACCAATAGCTCCCAACCACTGCGTGGCCTGCAGGGACACATGGGCTGGCGTGCTTAGTCACCTGACAGTGCTTGTGAGCAGCACCAGTCGCTGTCCCAGCCAGCCTGAATGGCACATGCGTTGTGGACTAGCATGCGGGAGGCTCGGCTGGCTGCACTGCACCCGGCTGCCGCGGTAGGGCCACCTCGAGCCCAGCGTGACTCCGCACTCACCCCTCCGCCAGTCGGCGTGGCAATGGCTGACTGGTAAATGTTGGTGTTGGCGCCATAAGGTGTCCCGGCTAGGTCCTTATCATAGCCTGGGAACAACAACAGCAAGCGCAGGTTTGTGCAATGGACCCAGCACCAACAGCAAGAGTGCTGAGTCATTCGATCTCCCTACGCCCCCAACATGCGAGCCTTTCCCCAAGCTGCCAACTGCATGCCGGTACAAGTGGCGATGCCTGCACCCCTCTGACAGCGCTGTCTGCCTGGTGTGTTGCCCTCCCCTCCCTCCCCCCTCCCCCCCCCCCCTCCCCTCCCTCACCTAGTGTGTCCCTGTAGGACAGGAAGAAGGGCACCGCCCCCGGCACCCAGCTGGGCGTGACCCGCACACCCTTGCCGCCCGCCTGCCGCGTGAGCTCGAACGAGAAGGTGGTGCCGGGGGTGAGCCGCGCCTCGTCCAGCTCCAACAGCGGCAGCCAGCCCATCTGCCAGGTGTGGGGCGCGTTGTAGCAGCGCAGCGCGCAGCAGAAGCCCATGGTGCAGGAGGTGTCCAGGTACTCCACCAGCGCGCCCGCCTGGTTCACTGTGGGCGGCAGGGGAGCGAGACAAGTAGTGAGGAGGTTATTGCGGTGACTGAGGGCTTCATGCGCTGGGCTGGAGGATCTAGGGATGCTGTCAGCAAGGAAGTGGTGTGCCGGGGAGTGGTAGCTCGTATGCAGCTCTGTGAAGGGCAGACCAGAGGCAGTGACTCAGGCCAGCTGGCAGCTCACCCTGCCCAGCATGGCTGAGGTAGAAGTGGTGGCCCAGCTCGTGGAAGTACATCGCCACCGCACTCCACCCCTCACCTGCAGTCACTGACAGCAGCACCCATCACCAGGCGGGACCACAGGCCCATGCGGCCCGAGGGACAGCACACCCCTTGATGCAAGCTCACGCATCAAGAAAGCACATTGGGTAGCAAGCAATACCAGGGGAGCTGGGACCCAGTCTCACAGGGGCAGGGGATGGGTAACTAGCAGGGACAGCAGCGCACCATGTGCCCAGATCCTGCAGATGTAGGGGTTGTTGGGCTGGGCCATGCAGCCGTAGTCCGCCACAGCAAGCCAGGAGCACTGGGCCGAAGGGGGAGGAGCCAGATACGTGCTGCAAGGCGCATGAAAAGATCGAGTCAGAGCAAGGAAGGCGGGGAGGGGTGGTCCACGAGGGAGCCAGCAGTAGGAAGCTGTCAGTGGGGTCTCAAGCAAGCACATATGGTGCCCCCGAGTGCGTCAGTCACACGGCAAAGGATGCGGCAAGGAGCCAGCCAGCTCAGCGTGTGGCTCACATTTGGTCGTAGTCCTCCAGCCGGATGCCAAAATTGGTGGTGACGTAGTTGTCTGACAGCTGCTCCCACCCCCGACCGTCCTGGTCAGCGCACCCAGAGATGTCCCAAGGCCCAAAGCTCCTGCGGAAGGGACATGCTGTCAACTATTTTACACCCCGCCTGGAGGTCTCCGGGGAAGGTGATGGCTCGTCACATACGCTTGTTGAAACGCCAGCCCCCTCAGACATATCTACCACTACATCTCTACCGTTCCACACCCATGCCAAGCCACCACCGATGGCCTACACGAGGCTCCTACACTCCCTCCGACTTAGCATCATGGTATGGCTGTTGTTAGGCCTGGTGTAACTGTTCAAGCAACATGTGCAGGATGCGGTGCATGTGACAGTTGGACACTGCCCAGCAACAGTGGACTCACGTGACACCGTTGCAGGGCAGCACAACAAAGTCGGTGACACGTGAGTTGGCTGCATCCAGGCTGGTGTGGCCGTTGGAGCACTCATTGTAGGCCCCCACCAGGGTGTGGTCAGCAGCGCCCCACATCACGTTTTCAATGTCCTGCAAGACCACACCGGCTTTGCTGCTTCAAGAATGCTGGACTGGTGAGAGCTGGCCCACATGCCGCTGCCCACTGGAGCCTCCCATTGCCAGCGCAGCCGTGCAGCCCCCTCTAATGTCGGCCGGCTTGCCTGTCTGAGTTGCTCTCACACTGCTGAGGGCGGCGCATCCCTATCGAGCACTGCAACCCCACCCCCA